>JAHHZJ010002210.1:0-65306 GCA_021437245.1 Aegilops speltoides
GCCACCTCAACCGTGATACAACGGCACAACCACCACTATCCCAAGACACACTGCCGGACCTGCATAGCTCTTCTTCCCCGGGCAGGGGCACACAAGTGATATTATTTGTCGTCGTTGTAAGGAAGAGGACATTTCTTGAAATGCAAATCTCAGCGTGTGATGATTGCTCTGAGGATGGTGGGTATGAGTCCGCTAGTGACTATGATGTGGAGACTTTGGCTCTTATTACACATGAGGAACACGGTGGAGATGATTACGATCATGAGACACAATACATGGCTCTTGAAGATCTTTGGGGTATGAATGTTTAGTTGCTCAGCGTGTTTTGAGTGTGCAGGTTACACAAGTGAGCAAAATCGAGGCATAATTTGTTCCATACAAAGGGAGTTGTGAAGGAGCGTTCTATTAGCGTCATCATAGATGGAGGGAGCTGCAACAACTGCTAGCATGGAGATGGTGGAAGCTATCTCTCACCACAAGACCACATCCACATCCTTACTACATCCAATGGTTCAATAACAGCAAGGTTAAGGTAACACGTCTTGTTAGTGTGCATTTTAGTATCTCTACATATCTGATTATGTTGATTGTGATGTGGTACCTATGCAAGCATGTTCCTTGTTACTTGGTAGACCATGGCAATTTGATAAAATTCATACACCATGGTAGAAACAATCGTATACTCTTGTTCATAAGGATAAAAATATTACTTTGCTTCCTATGACTCCGAGTCCATTTTGAAAGATGATATTAATAGAGCTAATAAAGCAAAAGCAGGAGAAAAATAAGAGTGAAAATCAGATTGCGGCAAAAGAATTTGAGCACACATGAAGCCTAATAATAAACCATCTCTTGTTCTAAAATTAAATTGAAAAGTGCATGTTTACTTGCCACCAATCTGATATTGATGAGCTAGATTTTAGCAAATCTATTTGCTATGCTTTTGTGTGCAAAGAGGCATTATTTTCATTAGAGGGCGTGCCTTCCTCTTTGCCCTTCTTGTCACTAACATTTTGCGGGAGTTCTTGGCGTCTTTCCACAAGGCGTGCCACGGGATTACCACCTATTAGAGGATTGAGCATCAAATTGACTTAATTCGGTGCATCATTACCAACCCTGCACCATACCGTACCAATCCGGAGGAGGCGAAGGAGATTATCGTCAAATCGAGGGCTGCTCGACAAAAGGTTATATCTGGAATCCCTTAGTCCTTGTCTGTTCCTATTATTCTAGTGCGAAAAAGGATGGTACGTCACGTATGTGTGTTGATTGTAGAGGCATCAATAATATTACTATTAGTTATCGTCACCCTATTCCTAGGCTAGATGATATGCTTGATGAATTGAGTGGCTCTACAATATTCTCCAAAGTTGATTTGCATAGTGGATACCATCAAATTCGTATGAAATTGGGAGATGAATGGAAAACAGCATTTAAAACTAAGTTTGGATTATATGAGTGGTTAGTCATGCCTTTTGGGTTAACTAATGCACCTAGTACTTTCATGAGATTAATGAGCGAAGTTTACGTGTTTTCATTGGACGATTTGTGGTAGTCTATTTTGATGATATCTTGATTTATAGCAAATCTTTGGAAGAACATTTGGAACATTCGTGTTGTTTTTAATGCTCTCGTGATGCCGTTTGTTTGGTAACCTTGGGAAGTGCACCTTTTGCACCGACCGAGTATCTTTTCTTGGCTATGTTGTTACTCCACGGGAATTGAAGTTGATAAAGCCAAGATTGAAGCTATTGAGAGTTGGCGCAGCCCAAAGCAGTCACACAAGTGAGGTTTCCTTGGCCTCGCTGGTTTCTATAGGCGTTTTGTGAGAGATTTCAGCACCATTGCTGCACCTCTCAACGAGCTTACAAAGAAGGATGTGCCTTTTGTTTGGGGTACCGCCGGAAGAGGCTTTCACGGTATTGAAAGCTAAGTTGACACATGCTCCTTTACTCCAACTTCGATTTTAATAAGACTTTTGAGCTTGAATGTGATGCTAGTGGAATTGGATTAGGAGGTGTGTTATTACAAGATGCAAACCTTTGCATACTTTTACGAAAAATTGAGTGGGCCTAGTTTGAATTACTCTACTTATGATAAAGAATTATATGCTCTTGTTGGACTTTAGAAACATGGCAACATTATTTATGGCCCAAAGAATTTGTTATACATTCGATCATGAATCTTTGAAACATATTAAAAGTCAAGCTAAACTGAATCGTAGACATGCTAAATGGGTTGAATTCATTGAGACTTTCCCTTATGTCATTAAACACAAGAAGGGTAAAGAAAATGTTATTCTTGATGCATTGTCTAAATCGCTATACTATGCTTTCACAACTTGACTTCAAAATATTTGGTTTGGAGACCATCAAAGATCAATATGTGCATGATGCTGATTTTAAAGATGTATTGCAGAATTGTAAAGAAGGAAGAACATGGAACAAGTTTGTCGTTAATGATGGATTTGTGTTCGTGCTAACAAGCTATGCATTCAGCTAGCTCCGTTCGTCCTTTGTTGTTGCGGAGGCGCATGGAGGAGGACTAATGGGACACTTTGGCGTGAAGAAGGCGGAGGGCGTACTTGCTACACATTTCTTTTGGCCAAAGATGAGGCAGGGATGTTGGCGTTTTATTGCTCATTGCTACATGTCAAAAAGCTAAGTCACGACTCAATCCTCATGGTTTATATATGCCTTTGCTGTACCTAGTGTTCCTTGGGAGGATATATCTATGGACTTTGTTTTAGGTTTACCTAGAACAAAGAAGGGAGGATAACATATTTGTTGTCGTGGATAGATTCTCGAAAATGGCACACTTTATACCATGTCATAAAAGCGATGATCTTTGTCAATGTTGCTGATTTGTTCTTTACGTGAAATTATTAAGCTTGCATGGTGTGCCAAATACTATTGTTTCAGATCGTGATACTAAATTTCTTAGCCACTTTTGGAGATGTTTATGGGCTAAGTTGGGGACTAAACTGCTTTTTAGTACTACTTGTCACCCCAAGTGATGGACAAACTGAAGTAGTCAATAGAACATTGTCTACTATGCTTAGGGCTGTTCTAAAGAATAATAAGAAAATGTGGGAGGAATGCTTGCCTCATATTGAATTTGCTTATAATCGTTCATTGCATTCTACTACTAAGATGTGCCCTTTTGAAGTTGTGTATGGTTTCCTACCTTGTGCACCTATTGATTTGTTGCCTCTTCCATCTTGGAGAAGGTTAATTTTGATGCTAAAACGTGCTGAATTGATTTTAAAAATGCATGAGTTAACTAAGGAAAACATTGGCGTATGAATGCTAAATATAAACTTCTTTGGAGATAAGGGTAGAAAACATGTTGTGTTTGCACGGAGATCTTGTTTGGTTACATTTGCGTGAGATAGATTTCCTAATTTAGCAAAATCAAAGCTAATGCCACGTCTGCTGGTCCCTTTAAGGTGTTGGAGAAAATAAATGATAATGCATATAAACTTGAGCTACTGTAGATTTTATATCATGAATCCCTTAGTCCTTGTCTTTTCCTATTATTCTAGTGCGAAAAGGATGGTACGTCACGTATGTGTGTTGATTGTAGAGGCATCAATAATATTACTATTAGTTATCGTCACCCTATTCCTAGGCTAGATGATATGCTTGATGAATTGGTGGCTCTACAATATTCTCCAAAGTTGATTTGCATAGTGGATACCATCAAATTCGTATGAAATTGGAGATGAATGGAAACAACATTTAAAACTAAGTTTGGATTATATGAGTGGTTAGTCATGCCTTTTGGGTTAACTAATGCACCTAGTACTTTCATGAGATTAATGAGCGAAGTTTCGTGTTTTCATTGGACGATTTGTGGTAGTCTATTTTGATGATATCTTGATTTATAGCAAATCTTTGGAAGAACATTTGGAACATTCGTGTTGTTTTAATGCTCTCGTGATGCACGTTTGTTTGGTAACCTTGGGAAGTGCACCTTTTACCCGACCGAGTATCTTTTCTTGGCTATGTTGTTACTCACGAGAATTGAAGTTGATAAAGCCAAGATTGAAGCTATTGAGAGTTGGCCTGGCCAACAGTCACACAAGTGAGGTTTCCTTGGCCTCGCTGGTTTCTATGCGTTTTGTGAGAGATTTCAGCACCATTGCTGCACCTCTCAACGAGCTTACAAAGAAGGATGTGCCTTTTGTTTGGGGTACCACTTAGGAAGAAGCTTTCACGGTATTGAAAGCTAAGTTGACACATGCTCCTTACTCCAACTTCACGATTTTAATAAGACTTTTGAGCTTGAATGTGATGCTAGTGGAATTGGATTAGGAGGTGTGTTATTACAAGATAACAAACCTGTTGCATACTTTTACGAAAAATTGAGTGGGCCTAGTTTGAATTACTCTACTTATGATAAAATTATATGCTCTTGTTGGACTTTAGAAACATGGCAACATTATTTATGGCCCAAAAGAATTTGTTATACATTACGATCATGAATCTTTGAAACATATTAAAAGTCAAGCTAAACTGAATCGTGAACATGCTAAATGGGTTGAATTCATTGAGACTTTCCTTATGTCATTAAACACAAGAAGGGTAAAGAAAATGTTATTCTTGATGCATTGTCTAAATCGCTATACTATGCTTTCACAACTTGACTTCAAAATATTTGGTTTGGAGACCATCAAAGATCAATATGTGCATGATGCTGATTTTAAAGATGTATTGCAGAATTGTAAGAAGGAAGAACATGGAACAAGTTTGTGCGTTAATGATGGATTTGTGTTCCGTGCTAACAAGCTATGCATTCATTAGCTCGTTAGTCTTTTGTTGTTGCGGGAGGCGCATGGAGGAGGACTAATGGGACACTTTGGCGTGAAGAAGGCGGAGGGCGTACTTGCTACACATTTCTTTTGGCCAAAGATGAGGCCCAGGGATGTTGGCGTTTTATTGCTCATTTGCACTACATGTCAAAAAGCTAAGTCACGACTCAATCCTCATGGTTTATATATGCCTTTACATACCTAGTGTTCCTTGGGAGGATATATCTATGGACTTTGTTTTAGGTTTACCTAGAACAAGAAGAGGAGGATAACATATTTGTTGTCGTGGATAGATTCTAGAAAATGGCACACTTTATACCATGTCATAAGCGATGATCTTGTCAATGTTCTGATTTGTTCTTTAGTGAAATTATTAAGCTTGCATGGTGTGCCAAATACTATTGTTTCAGATCGTGATACTAAATTTCTTAGCCACTTTTGGAGATGTTTATGGGCTAAGTTGGGGACTAAACTGCTTTTTAGTACTACTTGTCACCCCCAAACGATGGACAAACTGAAGTAGTCAATAGAACATTGTCTACTATGCTTAGGGCTGTTCTAAGAATAATAAGAAAATGTGGGAGAATGCTTGCCTCATATTGAATTTGCTTATAATCGTTCATTGCATTCTACTACTAAGATGTGCCCTTTTGAAGTTGTGTATGGTTTCCTACCTTGTGCACCTATTGATTTGTTGCCTCTTCCATCTTGGAGAAAGGTTAATTTTGATGCTAAAGAACGTGCTGAATTGATTTTAAAAATGCATGAGTTAACTAAGGAAAACATTGGCGTATGAATGCTAAATATAAACTTCTGGAGATAAGGGTAGAAAACATGTTGTGTTTGCACAGGAGATCTTGTTTGGTTACATTTGCGTGAGGATAGATTTCCTAATTTGCGCCAAATCAAAGCTAATACCACGTCTTTCTTTGGTCCCTTTAAGGTGTTGGAGAAAATAAATGATAATGCATATAAACTTGAGCTGCACTGCAGATTTTGAGGTTAGTCCACTTTTTACATTGCAGATTTGAAGCCTTATTTGGGTGAGGAAGATGAGCTTCCGTCGAGGGCGACTTCATTTCAAGAAGGGGAGGATGATGAGGACATCAATACCATTGTTACATCCACAGACCCCTCTTTGTTACATATCTGGGACCAATTACTAGAGCTCGCATGCGCCAATTAAATTACTAGGTACTTTCGTTTCTTGGTAATGATTCTAATGTTCATGAGAATATGATGCTGCCTAAATTGGATACATTTGTTTTGCTTACAAATGAAGGCCTAGCTTGGAGAAGGGTGAACATTGGAGCAAGAACACACATGGAGTTGATGGCATGCATGAGGATCAAAACGGAGTTACAAGTGATGATTTGGGACTTTAAAGCCACCATAAAGGTGCATGAAGCCTTGGACAGAAATATACAGATGCCACTTCATAATATTAGTCCATAGGCTATTCTAGGTCTTCGTCACCTTATTATTGGGGCAGGCCATGTAATTTCGAAATACATTAGTATAGGCTATTTTTAGAGTCCGTATGTGTGTGAAACAAGAGATAGGGTTAGTTTGGACCCCTCCACAAAGGCCACAAATTCACCTCTTCCTCCATATATACAGCCCTTAGAGCACCCGTTTGAACTTAGGTTTGTTTAGATCAAAAGTTAGCCATAGCTGCAACCGGCGTGCCCGTTTGTGTTCAGCGACCGGACAAAGCGTCCAGAACCCACCTTGATCAATAAAGCTTTCATCTTATATTAGCAATATCAGTTGCAATCTCGGTTTCTTGCTTGTTCTTCGTTTGCTCGCGAAGCAGACCTTCGTGGTCAGTTGATGCGTGCTCCGGTGATCAATAACCTCTCGGAGTTGGTTTAGCGATTGCTAAAGCGCGGCGTCTCGCCGCGTTAAATGATCGGATCGTCAAAATCGACTTCCACCAGCGAAATCCACCATCTCATCGAAAGCGGGACACCTTTGCCTCTATCAATTAGTAACCCTGGTTACTAATGGCGCATCAATGAGCGGTGCGCCATTAGTAGTTTGCAAAATAAAGAATAAAAAAAATTACGATGTAATGGCTGCTTTGCTTGCAATGCGCCATTAGTAGTTATATATATAATAATGGCGCATTGTAGAGCCTCATGCGCCATTACTATGTATAGGAAAATGGAAAAAATAATAATTCATACTAGTGGCGCACCCTGTCACAGTGCGCCATTAGTGTCTTCCACACTAACGGCGTATCACGAGCAGGTGTGCCATTAGTATATAGTAGTGGCGCACTGCCTGCCCCACAGTCGCCATTAGAATCAATCCTATCTATAGCCCTTTTCCTAGTAGTGTACCAGGGGGTCTAATGTCTATAAGCAACATAATCTCTGAATTTCCTTCAAAAGGAAGTGCCAATGGGTTCGAAAACTTGTCTAAAAAAACAGCGGCGACGAATGATGTTCTTTGACTTTCGAGGCCAAAAGTCTGCTTAAGGCCGTGTTGTGGGCACTCCGGGCCTCTGGCGCATAGCGAGAGTATTTTCTGGATTCAGCGTGCTAAATGCGAGCTGTTTGATACTTGTGGGTCCGACCACGGACTCGAATGAAAAAATTATGACCGTTTTAGTGAACATCTCTCCATTCTATGGCGGTCCTTGAAAGTACTTCATTTTCTCGTGCGCTTTTTGTGGTGCCCCAAAATTTCTTGTCCTCTATCGAGGAGATATCGTTTCCACATATATATTGACCAATGCCGGGAATGCCCTTTTGTTCTTGGCTTTCCATGGCGCCTTGAGTTGCTGACATGCCATGCGAATAAGGCATATAGCCGCTTGATTTCTTCAATTCTGACCAATTGAGATTGCGGATCATAGACATCTGCGGAAAGATCGTTTGTCCCTACCGAAGTCTAATGTCTATAAGCAACATAATCTCTCTAATTTCCTTCAAAGGAAGTGCCAATGGGTTCGAAACTTGTCTAAAAACAACGGCGAATGATGTTCTTTGACTTTTAGGGCCAAAACTCACCTTAAGGCCGTGTTGAGGAACTCCGGGCCTCTGGTGCAAGCGGGGAGTATTTTTCGGATTCTCGCGCTCGCCCATGAGCTGTTTAATGCTTGTGGGTGCGACCACGGACTCGAATGAAAAAAATTATGACCGTTTTAGTGAACAACTCTCCATTCTATTGCAGTCCTTGAAAGCACTTCATTTTCTCGTGCACTTTTGCTGATTGCCCCAAAATTCTTGTCCTCTATAGAGAGATATCGGTTCCACATATATATTGACCGATGCAGGGAATGCCCTTTTGTTCTTGGCTTTCCGCAGCGTGAGTTCTGACATGCCATCCGTGAAAACAAGAAGAATAAGGCATATAGCGCTGGATTTTCTTCAATTCTGACCAAATGAGATTGCACGGATCATAGAGCATCTGCGAAAGATACGTTTGTCCCTACTAGGGGTCTAATGTCTATAAGCAACATAACCTCTCGAATTTCCTTCAAAGGAAGTGCCAATGGGTTGAAACTTGTAAAAATAGCGACGAATGATGTTCTTGACTTTCGGGGCAAAAAGTCCTGCTTAAGGCCGTATTAGAGGGCACTCTGGGCCTCCTGGCGCAAGCGGGGAGTATTTTCTAGATTCGCGCGCTCGCTGCGAGCAGTTTGAGTAATTGTGGGTCCAACACAGACTCCGAATGACAAACTTATGACCGTTTTAGTGAACATCTCTCCATTCTATGGCAGATGAAAGTACTTCATTTTCTCGTGCGCGTTTTGCCTGATTGCCCCAAAATTTCTTGTCCTCTATCGAGGAGATACGTTTCCACATATATATTGACCGATGCAGGGAATGCCCTTTTGTTCTTGGCTTTCGCGCATGAATTCTGACATGCCATCCGCGAAAACAAGGAGAATAAGGCATATAGCCGCGGATTTTCTTCAATTCTGGCCAAATGAGATTGCGGATCATAAAGCACCTGCGAGAAAATGCGATTTGTCCCTACGAGAGGCTAATGTCTATAAACAACATAACCTCTAAATTTCCTTCAAAGGAAGTGCCTATGGGTTGAAACTTGTCTTAAAACAATGATGAATGAATGTTGTTTTGACTTTCGAGGCCAAAAGTCCCTTAAGGCCGTGTTGAGGCACTCCGGGCCTCTGGCGCAAGCGGGTATTTCTGAATTCACACGCTTCGGCGTGAGCAGTTTGAATACTTGTGGGTCCAACACGGACTCCGAATGACAAAATTATGACCGTTTTAGTGAACATCTCTCCATTCTATGGCAGTCCTTGAAAGTACTTCATTTTCTCGTCGCTTTTGCTGATTGCTACAAAATTTCTTGTCCTCTATAGAGGAGTTATCAGTTTCCACATATATATTGACCGATGCGAGGAATGCCCTTTTGTTCTTGGCTTTCCGCAGCGTGAGCTACACCATGCCATCCGTGAAAACAAGAGAATAAGGCATATAGCTGGATTTTCTTCAATTTATGGCCAAATGAGATTGCCGGATCATAGAGCATCTGCAAAAAGGTACTTTTGTCCCTACGAGAGGGCTAATGTCTATAAGCAACATAATCTCTGAAATTCCTTCAAAAAGTAAGTGCCAATGGGTTGAAACTTATGTCGAAAAACAGCGACGAATGATGTTCTTTGACTTTCGGGGCCAAAAAGTCCTGCTTAAGGCCGTGTTGAGGCACTCCGGGCCTCTGGCGCCATGGTAGTATTTTGGATTCGCGCGCTTGCCATGAGCAGTTTAATGCTTGTGGGTCCGATCAGGACTCGAATATGACAAAATTATGACCGTTTTAGTGAACATCCCTCCATTCTAAAGCGGTCCTTGAAAGTACTTCATTTTCTCGTCGCTTTGCTTGGTGCCCCAAAATTTCTTGTCCTCTATAGAGAGATATCGTTTCCACATATATATTGACCGATGCAGGAATGCCCTTTTGTTCTTGGCTTTCCGTGCTTGAGTTTCTGCATGCCATCCGGCAAAAACAAGGAGAATAAGGCATATAGCATTTGGATTATCTTCAATTCTGACCAAATGAGATTGCACGGATCATAGAGCATCTGCGAGAAAGTACGTTTATCCCTACGAGAGGTCTAATGTATATAAAAACATAATCTCGAATTTCCTTCAAAAGAAGTGCCAATGGGTTAGAAACTTGTCTAAAAACAACGGACGAATGATGTTCTTTGACTTTCGGGGCCAAAAGTCTGCTTAAGGCCATATTTGAGGCACTCCGGGCCTCTGGCGCCATAAGCGGAGTATTTTCTGGATTCGCTTCATTGCGAGCTGTTTAATGCTTAATGGGTCGACACGGACTCAGAATGAAAAAAATTATGACCGTTTAGTGAACATCTCTCCATTCTATGGCAGTCCATGAAGGTACTTCATTTTTCTCGTAGCGTTTTGCTGGTGCCCCAAAATTTCTTGTCTTCTATAGAGGAATACGTTTCCACATATATATTGACCGATGCAGGGAATGCCCTTTTGTTCTTGGCTTTCAGCGCGTGAGTTCTGACATGCCATCCAGCGAAAACAAGGAGAATAAGGCATATAGCGCTGGATTTTCTTCAATTTACTGACCAAATAAGATTGCCGTATCATAGAGCACCTGCGAAAAGTACGATTGTCCCTACGAGAGGCTAATGCCTATAAGCAACATAACCTCTCGAATTTCCTTCAAAGGAAGTGCCAATGGGTTGAAACTTGTCTTAAAAACAGCGACGAATGATGTTGTTTGACTTTCGGGCCAAAAGTCCTGCTTAAGGCCATATTTGAGGCACACCGGACATACGCATAGCGGTGAGTATTTTCTGAATTCTGCGCTTGCCGTGAGCAGTTTGAGTACTTGTGGGTCACACACAGACTCCGAATGACAAAATTATGACCGTTTTAGTGAACATCTCTCCATTCTATGGCAGTCCTTGAAAGTACTTCATTTTCTCGTGCACTTTTTGGCTGATTGCAACAAAATTTCTTGTCCTCTATAGAGGATATCGGTTCCACATATATATTGACCGATGCAGGGAATGCCCTTTTGTTCTTGGCTTTCCGCAGCGTGAGTTACACCATGCCATCCGGCGAAAACAAGGAGAATAAGGCATATAGCCACTGGATTTTCTCAATTTATGGCCAAATGAGATTGCCGGATCATAGAGCATCTGCGAAAGATACGTTTGTCCCTACGGAGGGGCTAATGTCGATAAACAACATAATCTCTGAATTTCCTTCAAAGGAAGTGCCAATGGGTTGAAACTTATGCGAAAAACAGCGACGAATGATGTTCTTTGACTTTAAGGGCCAAAAGTCCTGCTTAAGGCCGTGTTGAGGGCACTCGGGGCCTCTGGCACAAGTGGGGAGTATTTTCTGGATTTCGCGTTAGCATGAGCAGTTTAATACTTAGCCGGTCGTCACGGACTCGAATAACAAAATTATGACCGTTTTAGTGACAATCTCTCAATCTATGGCGATCCTTGAAAGTACTTCATTTTCTCATCGCTTTTTGCTTGATTGCCCCAAAATGTCTTGTCATCTATAGAGAATATCGTTTCCACATATATATTGACCGATGCAGGAATGCCCTTTTGTTCTTGGCTTTCCGCAGCTTGAGTTCTGACATGCCATCCGGCGAAAACAAGGAGAATAAGGCATATAACCGCTAGATTTTCTTCAATTCTGACAAATGAGATTGCACGGATCATAGAGCATCTGCGGAAGGTATGTTTATCCCTACCAGGGTCTAATGTCTAAGCAACATAATCTCTCGAATTTCCTTCAAAAGGAAGTGCCAATGGGTTAGAAACTTGTCTAAAAACAACGACGAATATGCGTTCTTTGACTTTCAGGGCCAAAAGGTCACCTTAAAGCCGTGTTGAGGGCACTCTGGGCCTCTGGCGCAAGCGGGAGTATTTTGGATTCTCGTGCTTGCGAGCTGTTTGAATACTTATGGGTCCGACATGGACTCCGAATGAAAAAATTATGACCGTTTTAGTGAACATCTCTCCATTCTATGGCGAGTCCTTGAAAGTACTTCATTTTCTCGTGCGCTTTTTGCTGGCCCCAAAATTTCTTGTCCTCTATAGAGGTGATATCGTTTCCACATATATATTGACCGATGCAGGAATGCCCTTTTGTTCTTGGCTTTCCGCAGCGCGTGATTGACATGCCATCCGTGAAAACAAGAGAATAAGGCATATAGCCGCTAGATTTTCTTCAATTTCGGCCAAATAAGATTGCACGGATCATAGAGCATCTGCGAGAAGGTATGTTTATCCCTACCGAGTCTAATGTCTATAAGCAACATATTCTCTCGAATTTCCTTCAGAGGAAGTGCCAATGGGTTGAAACTTGTCGAAAAACAGCGGCGAATGATGTTCTTTGACTTTCGGGCCAAAAGTCATGCTTAAGGCCGTGTTAGAGGCACTCCGGGCCTCTGGCGCCAAGCAGGGAGTATTTTCTGGATTAGCGAGCTCGCGGCGAGCAGTTGAGTACTTATGGGTCCAACACGGACTCGAATGACAAAATTATGACCGTTTTAGTGAACATCTCTCCATTCTATGGCAGTCCTTGAAAGTACTTCATTTTCTCGTGCGCGTTTGCTGATTGCCCCAAAATTTCTTGTCCTCTATAGAGGAGATATCGGTTCCACATATATATTGACCGATGCTAGGATTGCCCTTTTGTTCTTGGCTTTCCATGAGTGAATTCTGACATGCCATCCGTGAAAACAAGGAGAATAAGGCATATAGCCGCTGGATTTTCTTCAATTCTGCCAAATGAGATTGCGGATCATAGAGCATCTGCGAGAAAATACGATTGTCCCTACCAGAGGCTAATGTCTATAAACAACATAACCTCTCGAATTTCCTTCAAAGGAAGGGCCTATGGGTTCGAAACTTGTCTTAAAAACAATGACGAATGATGTTGTTTCACTTCGGGGCCAAAAGTCCTGCTTAAGGCCGTGTTGAGGCACTCCGGGCCTCCTAAGCATAAGCAGGGAGTATTTTATGAATTCTGCAGCGCCGTGAGCAGTTTAGTACTTATGGGTCAACCACGGACTCCGAATGACAAAATTACGACCGTTTTAGTGAACATCTCTCCATTCTATGGCAGTCCTTGAAAGTACTTCATTTTCTCGTGCACTTTTTGCCTGATTGCAACAAAATTTCTTGTCCTGTATAGAGGGGATATCGGTTCCACATATATATTGACCGATGCCAGGAATGCCCTTTTGTTCTTGGCTTTCACGCTTGAGTTACACCATGCCATCCGTGAAAACAGAGAATAAGGCATATAGCCTGGATTTTCTTCAATTCTGACCAAATGAGATTGCCGGATCATAGAGCATCTGCGAAAGGTATGTTTGTCCCTACGGAGGATAATGTCTATAAGCAACATAATTTCTCGAATTTCCTTCAAAGGAAGTGCCAATGGGTTGAAACTTGTGCGAAAAACAATGACGAATGATGTTCTTTGACTTTCGGGGCCAAAAGTCACCTTAAGGCCGTAGTTGAGGCACTCCGGGCCTCCTGGCGCCAGCGAGTATTTTCTGGATTCGGCGCACTTCTTGTGGCAGTTTGAGTACTTGTGGGTCCGTCACGGACTCTGAATAACAAAAAATTATGACCGTTTTAGCGAACATCTCTCCATTTATGGAAGTCCTTGAAAGTACTCCATTTTCTCGTGCGTGTTACTTGCTGATTGCCCCAAAATTACTTGTCCTCTATAGAGGAATTTCGTTTCCACATATATTGACCGATGCAGGAATGCCCTTTTGGTCTTGGCTTTCACATACGTGAGTCTGACAGCATGCCATCCGTGAAAACAAGGAGAATAAGGCATATAGCGTTGGATTCTCCTCAATTCTGACAAATAAGTTGCCGGATCATAGAGCATCTGCGAAAGGTATGTTTGTCCCTACCGGGGGCTAATGTCTATAAGCAACATAATCTCTCGCATTTCCTTCAAAGGAAGTGCCAATGGGTTCAAAATTTGTCTAAAAACAACGACGAATGATGTTCTTTGACTTTCGAGGGCCAAAATCCTGCTTAAGGCCATATTTGAGGGCACTCCGGGCCTCTGGCGCCCAATAGTATTTTCTGGATTCGGCGTGCTCGCCACGAGCTGTTTAGTACTTGTGGGTCCGACAAGGACTCGAATGAAAAAATTATGACCGTTTTAGTGAACATCTCACCATTCTATGGCGGTCCTTGAAAGTACTTCATTTTCTCGTCGCGTTTTGCTAATTGCCCAAAATTTCTTGTCCTCTATAGAGGAGATATCGGTTCCACATATATATTGACCGATGCTAGGATTGCCCTTTGTTCTTGGCTTTCCACGCGTGTGAGTTACAGCATGCCATCCGTGAAAACAAGAGAATAAGGCATATAGCCATTGGATTTTCTTCAATTCTGACCAAATAAGATTGCCGGATCATTGAGCATCTGCGAGAAAGGTCGATTGTCCCTACCGAGGGGCTAATGTCTATAAGCAACATAACCTCTGAATTTCCTTCAAAGGAAGGGCCTATGGGTTGAAACTTGTCTTAAAAGCAATGACGAATGATGTTGTTTGACTTTCGAGGGCAAAAGTCCTGCTTAAGGCCGTGTTGAGGGGCACTCCGGGCCTCCTAAGCATAAGCAGGGAGTATTTTATGAATTCACGCGCTTTCGCCGTGAGCAGTTTAGTACTTATGGGTCCAACACGGACTCGAATGACAAAATTCTGACCGTTTTAGTGAACATCTCTCCATTCTATGGCGGTCCTTGAAAGTACTTCATTTTCTCGTGCACTTTTTGCTGATTGCAACAAAATTTCTTGTCTGTATAGAGGATATCGGTTCCACATATATATTGACCGATGCAGGAATGCCCTTTTGTTCTTGGCTTTCACCTTTGAGTTTCTTACCATGCCATCGGGCGAAAACAAGGAGAATAAGGCATATAGCCCTGGATTTTCTTCAATTCTGACCAAATGAGATTGCCGGATCATAGAGCATCTGCGAGAAAGGTATGTTTGTCCCTACGGAGGATAATGTCTATAAGCAACATAATTTCTGAATTTCCTTCAAAAGGAAGTGCCAATGGGTTGAAACTTGCGAAAAAATGACGAATGATGTTCTTTGACTTTCGGGGCCAAAAGTCCTGCTTAAGGCCGTAGTTGAGGCACTCGGGCCTCTGGTGCAAGCGAGGGTATTTTTCTGGATTCGCGCACTACTTGAGCAGTTTAATACTTGTGGGTCCGATCACGGACTCAGAATGACAAAATTATGACCGTTTTAGCGAACATCTCTCCATTTATGGAAGTCCTTGAAAGTACTCCATTTTCTCGTCGTGTTACTTTGATTGCCCCAAAATTTCTTGTCCTCTATAGAGAATTTCGTTTCCACATATATATTGACCGATGCCGGGAATGCCCTTTTGGTCTTGGCTTTCCGCGCGTGAGATTCTGACATGCCATCCGTGAAAACAAGGAGAATAAGGCATATAGCCGTTGGATTCTCCTCAATTCTGACAAATGAGATTGCCGGATCATAGAGCATCTGCGAAGGTATGTTTGTCCCTACCGAGAGGCTAATGTCTATAAGCAACATAATCTCGCATTTCCTTCAAAGGAAGTGCCAATGGGTTCAAAATTTGTCTAAAAACAACGACGAATGATGTTCTTTGACTTTCGGGCCAAAAATCCTGCTTAAGGCCATATTTGAGGCACTCCGGGCCTCTGGCGCCAGTAGTATTTTCTGGATTCGCGTGCTCGCCACGAGCTGTTTGAGTACTTGTGGGTCCGACAAGGACTCCGAATGAAAAAATTATGACCGTTTTAGTGAACATCTCACCATTCTATGGCAGTCCTTGAAAGTACTTCATTTTCTCGTGCGCGTTTTGCCTGATTGCCCCAAAATTTCTTGTCCTCTATAGAGAGATATCGGTTCCACATATATATTGACCGATGCTAGGATTGCCCTTTTGTTCTTGGCTTTCCTTGCGTGAGTTCTGACATGCCATCCGCGAAAACAAGGAGAATAAGGCATATAGCATTGGATTTTCTTCAATTCTGGCCAAATAAGATTGCCGGATCATAGAGCATCTGCGAAAGGTATGATTGTCCCTACCGAGGGCTAATGTCTATAAGCAACATAACCTCTCGAATTTCCTTCAAAGGAAGGGCCTATGGGTTGAAACTTGTCTTAAAAAGCAGCTGACGAATGATGTTGTTTGACTTTCGAGGCCAAAAGTCCTGCTTAAGGCCGTGTTGAGGGCACTCCGGGCCTCCTAAGCGCAAGCAGGAGTATTTTATGAATTCACGCTTCGCCGTGAGCAGTTTAGTACTTATGGGTCCAACACGGACTCGAGAAACAAAATTCGACCGTTTTAGTGAACATCTCTCCATTCTATGGCAGTCCTTGAAAGTACTTCATTTTCTCGTGCACTTTTTGCCTGATTGCAACAAAATTTCTTGTCCTGTATAGAGGATATCGGTTCCACATATATATTGACGATGCAGGGAATGCCCTTTGTTCTTGGCTTTCCTTTGAGTTACACCATGCCATCCGTGAAAACAAAGAGAATAAGGCATATAGCCATGGATTTTCTTCAATTCTGACCAAATGAGTTGCCGGATCATAGAGCATCTGCGAAAGGTATGTTTGTCCCTACGGAGGATAATGTCTATAGGCAACATAATTTCTCAATTTCCTTCAAAGGAAGTGCCAATGGGTTGAAACTTATCGAAAAACAATGACGAATGATGTTCTTTGACTTTCGGGGCCAAAAGTCCTGCTTAAGGCCGTAGTTGAGGCACTCCGGGCCTCTGGCGCCAGCGAAGTATTTTCTGGATTCGGCGCTTTTCGCTTGTGAGCAGTTTAGTACTTGTGGGTCCGATCACGGACTCTGAATGACAAAATTATGACCGTTTTAGCGAACATCTCTCCATTTTATGGAAGTCCTTGAAAGTACTCCATTTTCTCGTCGTGTTACGCTGATTGCCCCAAAATTTCTTGTCCTCTATAGAGGATTTCGTTTCCACATATATATTGACCGATGCGGGAATGCCCTTTTGGTCTTGGCTTTCCGCCGTGAGTTCTGACATGCCATCCGGCGAAAACAAGGAGAATAAGGCATATAGCGTTGGATTCTCCTCAATTCTGACAAATGAGATTGCGGATCATAGAGCATCTGCGAGAAAGGTATGTTTGTCCCTACGGAGGGCTAATGTCTATAAGCAACATAATCTCGCATTTCCTTCAAAAGGAAGTGCCAATGGGTTCAAAATTTGTCTAAAAAACAACGACGAATGATGTTCTTTGACTTTGAGGCCAAAAATCCTGCTTAAGGCCATATTTGAGGCACTCCGGGCCTCTGGCGCCCGGTGAGTATTTTACGGATTCGGCGTGCTACTTCACGAGCTGTTTGAGTACTTGTGGGTCCGACAAGGACTCGAATGAAAAAAATTATGACTGTTTTAGTGAACATCTCTCCATTCTATGGCGGTCCTTGAAAGTACTTCATTTTCTCGCGCATTTTGCTGGTGCCCCAAAATTTCTTGTCGAGGAGATATTGGTTCCACATATATATTGACCGATGCTAGGATTGCCCTTTTGTTCTTGGCTTTCCGCAGCGTGAGTTCTGACATGCCATCCGCGAAAACAAGGAGAATAAGGCATATAGCCATTGGATTTTCTTCAATTCTGACCAAATGAGATTGCGGATCATAGAGCATCTGCGAGAAAATGCGATTGTCCCTACCGGGGCTAATGTCTATAAACAACATAACCTCTCGAATTTCCTTCAAAAGGAAGGGCCTATGGGTTGAAACTTGTCTTAAAAACAGCGACGAATGATGTTGTTTGACTTTCGAGCCAAAAGTCTGCTTAAGGCCGTGTTGAGGCACTCCGGGCCTCCTAAGCATAAGCAGGGGTATTTTATGAATTCACGCTTTCGCCGTGAGCAGTTTGAGTACTTGTGGGTCCAACACGGACTCGAATGACAAAATTGACCGTTTTAGTGAACATCTCTCCATTCTATGGCAGTCCTTGAAAGTACTTCATTTTCTCGTGCACTTTTTGCACAGTGCAACAAAATTTCTTGTCTGTATAGAGGATATCGGTTCCACATATATTGACCGATGCAGGAATGCCCTTTTGTTCTTGGCTTTCCGCTTGTGATTTCGCCATGCCATCGGGCGAAAACAAGGAGAATAAGGCATATAGCCCTGGATTTTCTTCAATTCTGACCAAATAAGTTGCCGGATCATAGAGCATCTGCGAAAAGGTATGTTTGTCCCTACGGAGGATAATGTCTATAAGCAACATAATTTCTCGAATTTCCTTCAAAGGAAGTGCCAATGGGTTGAAACTTGTCGAAAAGCAATGACGAATGATGTTCTTTGACTTTCGGGGCCAAAAGTCCCTTAAGGCGTAGTTGAGGCACTCCGGGCCTCTGGCATAATGAGTATTTTGGATTCGGCGCTTTTCATGCGGCAGTTTAATACTTGTGGGTCGATCGGACTCAGAATAACAAAATTATGACCGTTTTAGCGAACATCTCTCCATTTATGGAAGTCCTTGAAAGTACTCCATTTTCTCTATGCGTGTTGCTGATTGCCCCAAAATTTCTTGTCCTCTATAGAGAATTTCGTTTCCACATATATATTGACCGATGCGGGAATGCCCTTTTGGTCTTGGCTTTCCGCCGCGTGAGTTCTGACATGCCATCCGTGAAAACAAGGAGAATAAGGCATATAGCGTTGGATTCTCCTCAATTCTGACCAAATGAGATTGCGGGATCATAGAGCATCTGCGAGAAAGGTATGTTTGTCCCTACCGGGGGCTAATGTCTATAAGCAACATAATCTCTGCATTTCCTTCAAAAGGAAGTGCCAATGGGTTCAAATTTGTCTAAAAAACAACGACGAATGATGTTCTTTGACTTTCAAGGCCAAAAATCCTGCTTAAGGCCATATTTGAGGCACTCGGGCCTCTGGCGCCCGGTGAGTATTTTACGGATTAGCGTGCTCGCCACGAGCTGTTTGAGTACTTGTGGGTCGACAAGGACTCGAATGAAAAAATTATGACCGTTTTAGTGAACATCTCACCATTCTATGGCGATCCTTGAAAGTACTTCATTTTCTCGTGGCGTTTTTTGATTGCCCCAAAATTTCTTGTCCTCTATAGAGGAGATATCGGTTCCACATATATATTGACGATGCTAGGATTGCCCTTTTGTTCTTGGCTTTCTTGCAGCGTGAGTTCTGTATGCCATCCGCGAAAACAAGGAGAATAAGGCATATAGCGCTGGATTTTCTTCAATTCTGACCAAATAAGTTGCCGGATCACGAGCATCTGCGAAAATACGATTGTCCCTACCGAGGGCTAATGTCTATAAGCAACATAACCTCTCAATTTCCTTCAAAGGAAGGGCCTATGGGTTGAAACTTGTCTTAAAAACAACGACGAATGATGTTGTTTGACTTTCGAGGCCAAAAGTCCTGCTTAAGGCCGTGTTGAGGGCACTCCGGGCCTCCTAAGCATAAGCAGGGAGTATTTTATGAATTCACTTGCTTTCGCCGTGAGCAGTTTAGTACTTGTGGGTCCAACACGGACTCGAATGACAAAATTCGACCGTTTTAGTGAACATCTCTCCATTCTATGGCAGTCCTTGAAAGTACTTCATTTTCTCGTGCACTTTTTGCTGATTGCAACAAAATTTCTTGTCTGTATAGAGGATATCGGTTCCACATATATATTGACGATGCAGAATGCCCTTTTGTTCTTAGCTTTCCTGGCGAGTTACACCATGCCATCCGTGAAAACAAGAGAATAAGGCATATAGCCCTGGATTTTCTTCAATTCTACGGCCAAATGAGATTGCCGGATCATAGACATCTGCGAAAGGTATGTTTGTCCCTACGGAGGGATAATGTCTATAAGCAACATAATTTCTCGAATTTCCTTCAAAGGAAGTGCCAATGGGTTGAAACTTATGCGAAAAACAGCGACGAATGATGTTCTTTGACTTTCGGGGCCAAAAGTCTGCTTAAGGCCGTAGTTGAGGCACTCCGGGCCTCTGGCATAATGGTATTTTGGATTGGCGCTTTTCGCGAAGTTTGAATACTTGTGGGTCCGATCACGGACTCAGAATGACAAAATTATGACCGTTTAGCGAACATCTCTCCATTTATGGAAGTCCTTGAAAGTACTCCATTTTCTCGTCGTGTTACTTTGATTGCCCCAAAATTTCTTGTCCTCTATAGAGAATTCGTTTCCACATATATATTGACCGATGCAGGAATGCCCTTTTGGTCTTGGCTTTCCGCCGCGTGATTCTGACATGCCATCCGTGAAAACAAGGAGAATAAGGCATATAGCGTTGGATTCTCCTCAATTCTGACAAATGAGATTGCGGATCATAGAGCATCTGCGAAAAGGTATGTTTGTCCCTACCGGGGCTAATGTCTATAAGCAACATAATCTCTCGCATTTCCTTCAAAGGAAGTGCCAATGGGTTCAAAATTTGTCTAAAAACAACGACGAATGATGTTCTTTGACTTTCGGGGCCAAAAATCTGCTTAAGGCCATATTTGAGGCACTCCGGGGGTTTTGGGAAATTTTTTAAAAGGGGGGGAAAATTTTTTTTGGGGGGGTTTTTTTTAAAATTTTTTTTTGGGCAAAAGGGGAAAACCCCCCCTTTTTTAAAAACCCTTTTTTTTTTTGGGGGGGTTTAAAATTTAAAAAATTTTTTTTTAAAATTTTTTCCTTAAAAAAAAAAATTTTTTTGGTTGGGGTTTTTCCTCCGGGCCCTTTTTTTTTTAAAAGGGAAATTTTAAAAATTTTTTTTTTTTAAAAAAAAAAAAAAGGGGGTTTTTTTAAAATTTTAAAAATTTGGTTTCCAAATTTCTTTTTTTTTGGGGGTTTTTTTTTTAAAAAAATTTTGGGGGTTTTTGGGAAAAAAAATTTTTTCCCCCAAAATTTTGGGGGTTTTTTCAAAGGTTTTTATTTGGGGGGGGTTTGGGGGGGGGGGGGAAAAACCTTTTTCCCAAATTTTTTTTTAAAAAATTTTTTTTTTTGGGGGTTTTTTTTTGGTTTTTTTTTGGGGTTAAAAAACCCCCGGGGTTTTTTCCCTAAAATTTTGGGGAAAAAGGGAAGAAAAAAAAAGGGGGATTGGGGAAAAAAAAATTTTTTGGGGGGAAAAACCCCTTTTTTTGGGGGCCCCTTTTAAAAAATTTTTAAGGGGTTTTTTTTTTTTTTGGGTTTTTTTTAAAAAAAAAGGGGGGAAAAAAATTGGGGTTTTTTTCCCCCCAAACCAAAATTTAACCCTTTTTTAAAAAAGGGGGGGGGGGAAACCTTTTTAAAGGGGGGGGGTTTTTTGGGAAAACCCCCCCCTTTTTTTTCCCGGGTTTTCCAACCCCCCCTTTTTTTTTAAAAATTTTTTTGGTTTTGGGTTTTTTTTTTTTTTTAAAAAAGGGGTTTTTTTAAAAACCCCGGAAAAAAACCAAAAAAAATTTTTTAAATTTAAGGGGAAAAGGTTTAAAGGGGCCTTTTTAAAAAAAAATTAAAAAAAAAAAAAAAGGGGTTTTTTTTTTGGGGTTTTTGGGCCTTTTTTAAAAATTGGAAAAAAATTTTTCAAACCCATTTAAAATTTTTTAAAACCCCCCAAAAAAAAAGGAAGGGGTTTTTTGGGGAAAATTTTTTTTCCCCCAAAACCCAAATTTTTTTAATTTTTAAAAAAAAAAACCCCCCGGGGCCCCGTTTTTTTCCCCCAAAACCCCAAAACCCCCCCCTTGGGGAAAAAATTTTTATTTTTTGGGTTTTTCCCGGGGGGTTTTTTTTTTTCCGAAGGCCCTTCCCCGGGGGGGTTTCTTTTTTTTTTTTTTTTTTTTTGGGGGGGGGTTTTTAAATTTTCCCCCCCCTTGGGGGGCCCCCCCCGGGAAAAAGGCCCCTTTTTTCCCCCAAAAAAAACCTGGGGGGGGGTTTTAAAACCCAAAATTTTTTTTTAAAAAAAAAAAAAATTTTAAAAAAAATTTTTTTATTTTGGGGGGGTTTTTTTAAATTCCCTTTTGGGAAAAAAAATTTTTAATTTTTTGGGGGGGGCCCCCAAAAAAAAATTTTAAAAAAATTTTTTTTTAAAATTTTTCCCCCCCGGAAAAAACCTTTTTTTTTGGTTTTTTGGGGGAATGGGAAAGTTTTTTTGGTTTTTTAAAACCCCCCAAAAAAAAAAAAAAAATGGGGTTTTTTTTTCCCCCAAAAAAAGGGCCGGTTTGGGGCCCGGGGGGGGTTTTTGGGTTTTCCTTAAAACAAAAAAAAAAAGGCCAAGGGAAAAATTTCCTTTAGGAAAATTTTTTACCGGGCCAAAAAAAACCCCCCCCCCCTTTTTTTTTTTTGGGTTTTTTTTAAATGGGAAACCCTTTGTTTTTTGGGTTTTTTCCCCCCGGAAAAAATTTCCCTTTTTTCTTTGCCCCAAAATTTTTTTAATGAGAATCCGGAAAATTTTTCCCCGGGGTTTTTTTTCCTTTCCCCAATTTTTAAAACCCCTGGGAAAAAAAAAAAAAGGGAATTTTTTTTTTAAAGGGAAAACCCTTTAAAAGGGGGGAAAAGGGCCCCCGGGGGGTTTTTTGGCCTCCCCCCAATTTTTAAAATTGGGGGGGGTTTTTTAAAAAATTTTTTTTGAAACCCCCAATTCCCCGGCCTTTAAAGGGCCCCCTCTGGCCAATGGCGGATTTTCCCCCTTTTTTTTAAAATTTTGGGGTTTTTAAAAAAAACCCCCTTTTGTTTTCCTTTCCCAAGGGCCTTAAACCCAAAAAGGGGGCCTTTGGTTTTTTTTTCCCAAAAATTTCCGGTTCCCAAAATTTGGGGAAATTTTTTCGGGGTTTTTCAAAAAAAACCCCAAAAAAAAAGGAATTCCAATGGGTTTTTTAAAATTTAAAAAAGGAAAATTTTTCCTTTTTTTTCCCCGGGGGGGGCCCCCCAAAACCTTTTTCAAAAAATTTTTTTTGGAAATTTTTTGGGGGGGGGGAAACCCCAAACCCTTTGGGGGGCCCCTCTGGCGCCGTGAAGTATTCTATGGCAGTCCTTGAAAGTACTTCATTTTCGTGCACTTTTTGCTGGTGCAACAAAATTTCTTGTCCTCAAAAAACCCCGGGGTTTTGGCCCCCAAATTTTTTTTTAAAAAAAATTGGGAAAAAGGGGAAAATGCCCTTTTTTTGGGGGTTTTTTAAAACCCAAATTCCAAAAAAAAAATTTTGGGGGTTTTTTTTCCCAAAAATTGTTGGTTTAAAAAAGGGCCCCCGGGGGCCTAAGGGGCCAAAAAAAATTTTTTTTCAAAAGGGGGGAAGGGGAAATTTTAAAAAAAAAAAATTTTTTTTTTAAAAAATCTTTTCCCCAAACCCGGGTTTTTTTTTTTTTTTTTCCCCCCTTTTTTTGGGGTTTTCCCCCCTTAAAAAAAAAACCCCTTTTTTTGGTTTCCCCCAAAAATTTTCCTTAAAAAAATTTTTTTTTCCCTTTTTTTTTTTTAAAAAAGGTTTTAATTTTCCCTTGCAAAAGGTTTTTGTTCCCTTCCCTTTTTTTCCAAAACCAAAACCCAAAAAATTTTTAAAAAAATTTTTTAAAAAAAAATTTTTTTTGGGGAAAAGGAAAAAGGGTTGTTCCCCCGGGGGGAAAAAAAATTTTTTTTTGGGGGGAAGTTTTTGGGGTTGGGGGAAAAAAAAAATTTTTTTTTCCCCCTTTCCTTTGGGGCCTTTTGGGCCAAACCTTTGGGTTTTGGGTTTTAAAATTTTTTTTTTTTTTTAAAAACCCCCGGGGAAAAATTTTTTTTTTTCCTTTTTTAAATGGCCCCAAAAAAAATTTTCCTTAACCCTTTTTTTTCCCCTTTTTTTAAAAGAATCGGAAATTACTCGCCAGGCTGTTCTTGGCTTGTCATGAGTTACACCATGCCATCCGGCGAAACAAGAGAATAAGGCATATAGCCTGGATTTTCGTCAATTCGGCCAAATAAGTTCTCTCCATTCTATGCGTGCTCGCCACAGCTGTTTGAGTACTTGTGGGTCCGACAAGTACTTCAGATTTTCGTGTTTCAGGCCCCAAAATTTTTTTTTGGGATCATAGAGCATCTGAAAGAGTATGTTTGTCCCTACGGAGGGATAATGTCTATAACACTTTTGCTGATTGCAACAATAATCTTGTCTGTATAGAGGATATCGGTTCCACATATATATTGAATGATGCAGGAATGCCCTTTTGTTCTTGGCTTTCAGCGAGTTACACCAAAAAAATTTTTTTTTTAAAAAAGGGGGGGGGCCAAAACCCAAAGGATTTTTTAAGGGGCCCAAATTTAAAAAATTTTTTTCCCAAAAAGGGGGGGTTTGGTTTTTCCAACCCGGGGTTTTTTTGGGGAAAGGGTTTTTTTTGGGGCCTTTTTCCCCATTTTTTTTTTGTTAAAAATTTTTGCCCTTTGGGGCCCCCAATTAAAAAAGGGGGTTTTTTTTTTTTAGGGGTTTAAAGTTTCCCGGGGGTTTTGGTTTTAAAATTTTTTTTTTTTGGGCCCATAAATTTGGGGGGGCCCTTTGGGGGTTTTGGGGTTTAATTTAATTTTAAAAAAGGGAAATTTTTTTTTCCCCAATTTAAAATGGTTTTTTTAAAAAAAAATTTTTTTTCCCCAAAACCCCTTAAAAAATTTTTTTTGGGGTTTGGAAGGGGAAATTTGGGGGGGGTTTTTTTTGGGAAAACAATTTTTTGGGCCTTTCCCTTTTTTTTTTTTTTTTTGGGGGTTTAAAAATTGGGTTTCCAAAAATTTTGAAGAAAAAACCCTTTTTTTTTTCCCCGGGGGCCCCCCCGGGGGTTTTGGAAAATTTTTTCCTTAAAGGGGTTTTTTTAAGAACCCGGGGTTTTTTTTCCCTTTCCGGGGAATTTTCCCAACTAAAACCCCTTTTGGAATTCCTTTTTCCAAATTTTAAAAAAAAAGGGGTTTTCTTGGGAAAAAGGATTTTCCCCCCCCCCCCGGGTTTTTTAAAAGGGGCCGGGGGTTTTTTTTTCCCAAGGAATTTGGAAAATTTGAGGGAAAATTTTCCCTTTTTCCCTTGGGAAATTTTCCGGTTTTTTTCCCCCCCTTTTTCCCTTTAAGGGTTTTTTCCCCAAAAAAAACCGGGTTTTTTTTTTTTCCCCCCCCCCCAAAAGGGTTTGGGTTTAAAATTTTTTTTTAAAATGGTTTTAAAATAAATTGGGGAAAGGGTTTTTTCCCTTCCGGGAATTCCCAAAAAAAAAAAAAAAATGGTTTTTAAACTTAAAAAAGGGGAAAGAATTTCTTTGGGGGAAAACCCCGGGGGTTTGGGGGCCCCCTTTTTAAAATTTTTAAAAAGGGGTTGGGGAAAAAGGGGGTTTTTTCGGGGAAAAAATTGGGGGGAAAATTCCGGGCCCCGGGTTTATTTTCGGGGGGGAAAAAATTTTTTTTTGGGGATTCCGGCCCAATAAAAAAGGAAGGGGCCCTTTTTTTTTTTCCCAAAACCCCTTTTTGGGAAAAAAAAAATTTTGCCTTATTTTTTTTTACCAAAAAACCGGCCCCCTTTTTGGTTTCCCCGGGGAAAATGCCCCAAAAAAAAAAATTTTTTAAAAAAATTTTAAAGGGAAAAAGGGAAAGGGTTTTTTCCCCGGGGGTTTTAAAAATTTAAACCCCCCCCCAAAAAAATTTTTAAATTTTCCCCCGGGGGGTTTTGTTTTTTGGGGGAAAAAAAAAATTTTTTTGGGAAACCCCCCTTTTGGGGGTTTTTAAAATTTTTTGGCCATTTTAAAAAACCCCGGCCTTTGGAAAAAAATTATGACCGTTTTAGTGAACATCTCCATTCTATGGATCCTTGGTTTTTTTTTTTGCCAAAAAAAAAAAAAATTTTTTTTGGTTTTCCCTTAATTTGGCCAAATGGGGGTTTTTTTTTCCCTTTGGGAAAATTTTTCCCCCCAAAAAAAAAAAAAAAAAAAACCCCCAAAATTTGCCATCGGTAACAAGGAGAATAAGGCATATAGCCATGGATTTTCTTCAATTCTGGCCAAATAAGTTGCCGGTTGGGGGGCCCCCCCAAATTTCCCAAAATTTTTTTCCCCCCCTTTTTTTTTTTTTGGGCCCAAAATTTTTAAAAAAATTTTTTAAATTTTAAAGGGGGCCCTTTTGGTTTTTTTTTTTTTAAAAAAATTTTTTAAAAAGGGGGGTTTTTTAATTTCCCCCAAAAAATTTTTTTGGGGTTTTTTGGGAAATGGGCCCCAAAAAGGGAAAAAAAAATTTTTCCTTTTTAAAAAAAGGGGGTTAAAATTTGAAAAAAAATTTTTTTGGGGAAATTTGGGAAAAACCCAAAACCAATTTTTAAAAAGGGCCCGGGGAAATTATTTTAAAAAAAATTTTTTTTATTCGGGGAAAAACCCTTTAAAAAAATTAGGGCCTTTGGGTTTCCCAACGGGGTTTTTTTCCCTTTTTTCCGGCTTTTGAATTTTTTTTCCCTTAAAATAAATTTCCCTTTTAAAATTTTTTTTCCCCTTTTTTTTTTCCCCCCCCCCGGGGAAATTCCCAAAATTTTGGTTTTTTTGGGGTTTTTCCCCAAAAGGCCGGGAAAAAAGGGGGGGGCCCTTGGTTTCCAAAACCCCGCCCAAAAAAAGGGGGGGAATTTCCTTCAAAAGTGCCAATGGGTTGGGGGGGTTTTAAGGGTTTAAAATTTCCTAAAAAAATTTTTTTTTGGGGTGGCCGGGTTTTTTCTTTCCCCTTTTTGAAAATTTGGGAAAAGTACTTCATTTTCTCATTTTTGCTGATTGCAACAAATTTCTTGTCCTATAGAGGGATAGGTTCCACATATATATTGCCGATGCAGGAATGCCCTTTTGTTCTTGGCTTTCATGCACTTGAGTTACACCATGCCATCCAAAAAAAAAAACCCCAAAAATTTCCAAAAAACCCAAAACCCCTTCCCCTTTTTTTAAGGGATTGGAAAAAAAAAAATTTTCCCAAAGGGGCCCCGGGGGGAAAAAAACCCAAAAAATTTTTTTTTCCCCCCGGGGAAAAAACCCCCCCTTTTTTTTGGGTTAAACCTTTTTAAAAAAAATTTGGGGTTTTTTGGGAAAAAAAAATTTTTTGGGGGGGCCCCCCTTTTTTTTTTTAAAAACCCCGGAAAGGAAACCCCCAAAAAAACCCCTTTTTCCCCCCCCTTTTTGGGGTTTTTTCCTTTTTTCCCAAAATTTTTTTTTGGGGGTTTTTTTTTTTTTTGGGGGGGGTGAAAACAAGGAACATATGCGAATAGCAATGACGAATGATGTTCTTTGACTCTCGAGAAAAGTCCTGCTTGACCAAATAAGTTGCCGGATCATAGAGCATCTGCGAGAAGGTATGTTTGTCCCTACGGAGGCATAAAGTCTATAAGCAACAGGCGTTCTGAGGGCCCCCAAACCTTTTAAAACCCTTTTTGGGTTTTTTTTTTTAAAGGGAAAAAATTTTTCCCGGGTTTTTTTTCCCCCTTTTCCTTTTCCCTTCCTTTTTTTTTCCCCCCCTTTTTTTCAATTAAATTTTTAAATTTTAAAAGGTTTTTTTTTTTTTTCCTTTTTTAAAAAGTTTTTTTTAAAAAACCAAAGGGGGAAAAACCCTTTTTTTCCCCCCCTGGGAAAATTTTGGGGGGCCCAATTTTGGAAAAAAAATTTTAAAAAAATTTCCTTCAAAGGAAGTGCCAATGGGTTGAAACTTGTCGAAAACAGCGACGAATGATGTTCTTTGACGTAGTTGAGGCACTCCGGGGCTCTGGCATAGCGAGGTATTTTTCTGGATTGCTTTTCCTTGGCGAGCAGTTTAGTACTTGGCCGTGTCGAGGGCACTCCGGGCCTCTGGCATAATGAGTATTTTCTGGATTCTTTTCGCTTGTGAAGCAGTTTGAGTACTTATGGGTCCGATCCCCAAAAAAAAAAAAATTTTTGGAAATTTTCCCCTTTTTGGGTTTAAATTCCTTTTTGGCCTTTTGGAAAAAATTTTTTTTCCCCAAAGGGGGGAAAAAAATTTTTTCCCCCCCTTTTTTTTGGGGTTAAATTTAAAAAAAAAGGAAAATTTTTTCCTTTTAAAAAAAAAGGTTTTTCCCGGGGGTTTTAACCCCCTTTTTTCCCCTTAAAGGAAAAGGGGGTTTTTTCCAGGGGAAATTTTTTTTTTGGGGGGGGCCCGGGGAAAAAAGGGCCCTTTTAAAAATTTTTGGAAAAGGGGCCCCCTTTTTTGTTTTGGGGGTTTTGGAAAAAATTTCCGTTTTTTTTTTTTTTTTTTTTTAAATTTTTTTTTTTTTCTTTTAAAAATTTTTGGGGGCCCCCCCCCTTTTTTTTTTTCCCAATTTAAAAAAAAAAACCATAAGCCTTGGAAAATTTTTTTCCCCCGGGGGGTTGGGGTTTTTTTTTCCCGGGAATTCCAAAGGGAAAAATTTGAAAAAAAGGGGGTTTTTTTTTTCCCAAAAATTTTTTTTTTCCCCTTTGGGGCCCCCGGGGGGAAAAAACCCGGCCCCCGGGTTTTTTTTTAAAAAAAAAAAAAATTTTTTAAACCTTTTTAAAATCCCCTTTAAAATTTTTTTTTTTTTGGGGTTTTTTTTTTTTTTTTTAAAAAGGACTCACGAATGACAAAATTATGACCGTTTTAGCGAACATCTCTCCATTTTATGGAAGTCCTTGAAAGTACTCCATTTTCTCGTGCGTGTTACGCTTTGATTGCCCCAAAATTTCTTGTCCTCTATAGAGGAGATTTCGTTTCCACATATATATTGACCGATGCCAGGAATGCCCTTTTGGTCTTGGCTTTCACGCACGTGAGTTACAGCATGCCATCCGGCGAAAACAAGGAGAATAAGGCATATAGCCGTTGGATTCTCCTCAATTTACGGCCAAATGAGATTGCCCGGATCATAGAGCATCTGCAGAAAGGTATGTTTGTCCCTACCAGGGGGGCTAATGTCTATAAGCAACATAATCTCTCGCATTTCCTTCAAAAGGAAGTGCCAATGGGTTCCAAAATTTGTCTAAAAAACAACGACGAATGATGTTCTTTGACTTTCAGGGCCAAAAAATCCTGCTTAAGGCCATATTTGAGGGCACTCCGGGCCTCCTGGCGCCAGCGGGGAGTATTTTCTGGATTCGCGTGCTCGCCACGAGCTGTTTGAGTACTTGTGGGTCCGACAAGGACTCCGAATGAAAAAATTATGACCGTTTTAGTGAACATCTCTCCATTCTATGGCAGTCCTTGAAAGTACTTCATTTTCTCGTGCGCGTTTTGCCTGATTGCCCCAAAATTTCTTGTCCTCTATAGAGGAGATATCGGTTCCACATATATATTTACCGATGCTAGGATTGCCCTTTTGTTCTTGGCTTTCACGCGTGAGTTCTGACATGCCATCCGTGAAAACAAGGAGAATAAGGCATATAGTCATTGGATTTTCTTCAATTCTGGCCAAATGAGATTGCCGGATCATAGAGCATCTGCAGAAGGTACGATTGTCCCTACCGAGGGGCTAATGTCTATAAGCAACATAACCTCTCGAATTTCCTTCAAAAGGAAGGGCCTATGGGTTCAGAAACTTGTCTTAAAAACAGCGACGAATGATGTTGTTTGACTTTCGAGGCCAAAAGTCCTGCTTAAGGCCGTGTTGAGGGCACTCCGGGCCTCCTAAGCATAAGCGGGAGTATTTTATGAATTCACGCGCTCGCCGTGAGTAGTTTGAGTACTTGTGGGTCCAACACGGACTCCGAATGACAAAATTACGACCGTTTTAGTGAACATCTCTCCATTCTATGGCAGTCCTTGAAAGTACTTCATTTTCTCGTGCACTTTTTGCCTGATTGCAACAAAATTTCTTGTCCTGTATAGAGGGGATATCGGTTCCACATATATATTGACCGATGCCAGGAATGCCCTTTTGTTCTTGGCTTTCACGCGCGAGTTACACCATGCCATCCGGCGAAAACAAGGAGAATAAGGCATATAGCCACTGGATTTTCTTCAATTTACGGCCAAATGAGATTGCCCGGATCATAGAGCATCTGCAGAAAGGTATGTTTGTCCCTACGAGAGGATAATGTCTATAGGCAACATAATTTCTCGAATTTCCTTCAAAAGGAAGTGCCAATGGGTTCAGAAACTTGTCTGAAAAACAGCGACGAATGATGTTCTTTGACTTTCAGGGCCAAAAAGTCCTGCTTAAAGCCGTAGTTGAGGGCACTCCGGGCCTCCTGGCGCAAGCGGGGAGTATTTTCTGGATTCGCGCACTCGCCGCGAGCAGTTTGAGTACTTGTGGGTCCGATACGGACTCTGAATGACAAAATTATGACCGTTTTAGCGAACATCTCTCCATTTTATGGAAGTCCTTGAAAGTACTCCATTTTCTCGTGCGTGTTCTGCCTGATTGCCCCAAAATTTCTTGCCCTCTATAGAGGAGATTTCGTTTCCACATATATATTGACCGATGCCAGGAATGCCCTTTTGGTCTTGGCTTTCACGCACGTGAGTTCTGACATGCCATCCGTGAAAACAAGGAGAATAAGGCATATAGCGTTGGATTCTCCTCAATTCTGACCAAATGAGATTGCGGGATCATAGAGCATCTGCGAGAAGGTATGTTTGTCCCTACCAGGGGGGCTAATGTCTATAAGCAACATAATCTCTCGCATTTCCTTGAAAAGGAAGTGCCAATGGGTTCCAAAATTTGTCTAAAAAACAACGACGAATGATGTTCTTTGACTTTCAGGGCCAAAAAATCCTGCTTAAGGCCATATTTGAGGGCACTCCGGGCCTCCTGGCGCCAGCGGGGAGTATTTTCTGGATTCGCGTGCTCGCCACGAGCTGTGTGAGTACTTGTGGGTCCGACAAGGACTCCGAATGAAAAAATTATGACCGTTTTAGTGAACATCTCTCCATTCTATGGCAGTCCTTGAAAGTACTTCATTTTCTCGTGCACTTTTTGCCTGATTGCCCCAAAATTTCTTGTCCTCAATAGAGGAGATATCGTTTCCACATATATATTGACCGATGCCAGCAATGCCCTTTTGTTCTTGGCTTTCATGCGCGTGAGTTACAGCATGCCATCCGGCGAAAAAAAGGAGAATAAGGCATATAGCCGCTGGATTTTCTCCAATTTACGGCCAAATGAGATTGCCCGGATAGAGCATCTATAGAAAGGTACGTTTGTCCCTACTCGGGGGGCTAATATCTATAAGCAACATAATTTTTCGAATTTCCTTCAAAAGGAAGTGCCAATGGGTCTAGAAACTTGTCTGAAAAACAGCGACGAATGATGTTCTTTGACTTTCAGGGCCAAAAACTCCTGCTTAAGGCCGTATTAGAGGGCACTCCAGGCCTCCTGGCGCAAGCGGGGAGTATTTTCTGGATTCGCGCTCTCCGCGAGCAGTTTGAGTACTTGTGGGTCCGACATGACTCCGAATGACACAATTATGACCGTTTTAGTGAACATCTCTCGATTCTATGGCGGTCCTTGAAAGTACTTCATTTTTCGTCTTGCGTTTTGCTGATTTCCCCAAAATTTCTTGTCCTCTATAGAGGAGATACCGTTGCCACATATATATTGACCGATGCAGGGAATGCCCTTTTGTTCTTGGCTTTCATGCGCGTGAGTTACAAACATGCTATCCGTGAAAACAAGGAGAATAAGGCATATAGCGCTGGATTTTCTTCAATTTACTGCCAAATGAGATTGCCTCGATCATAGAGTATCTGCAGAAAGGTACGTTTGTCCCTACCAGGGGGGCTAATGTCTATAAGCAACATATCCTCTCGAATTTCCTTCAGAAGGAAGTGCCGATGGGTCTAGAAACTTGTCTTAAAAACAGCGACGAATGATGTTGTTTGACTTTCAGGGCCAAAAAGTCCTGCTTAAGGCCGTATTTCAGGGCACTCTGGGGCTCCTGGCGCAAGCGGAGTATTTTTCGGATTAGATGCGCGCCATGAAAGCAGTTTAGTACTTGTGGGTCCGACACGGACTCGAATGACAAAATTATGACCGTTTTAGCGAACATCTCTCCATTTAATGGCGATCGTTGAAAGTACTCCATTTTCTCGTCGCTTTTGCTGATTGCCCCAAAATTTCTTGTCCTCTATAGAGAAGATGTCGGTTCCACATATATATTGACCGATGCTAGGAATGCCCTTTTGTTCTAGTTAAAAAGCAGTTTAGTCCCCAACTTAGCCCATAAACATCTCCAAAAGTGACTAAGAAATTTAGTATCACGATCTGAAACAATAGTATTTGGCACACCATGCAAGCGAATAATTTCACGAAAGAACAAATCAGCAACATTAACAGCATCATCGCTTTTATGACATGGTATAAAGTGTGCCATTTTCGAGAATCTATCCACGACAACAAATATGCTATCCCTTCCCTTCTTTATTCGAGGTAAACCTAAAACAAAGTCCATAGATATATCCTCCCGAGGAACACTAAGCGCGAGCAAAGGCATATATAAACCATGAGGATTGAGTCGTGACTTAGCTTTTTGACATGTAGTGCAGCGAGCAATAAAACGCTCAACATCCCGTCGCATCTTTGGCCAAAAGAAATGTGTAGCAAGTACGTCCTCCGTCTTCTTCACGCCAAAGGGTCCCATTAGTCCTCCTCCATGCGCCTCCTGCAACAACAAAAGACGAACGGAGCTAGCTGGAATGCATAGCTTGTTAGAACGAAACACAAATCCATCATTAACGATGAACTTGTTCCATGTTCTACCTTCTTTACAATTCTGCAATACATCGCTAAATTCAGCATCATGCACATATTGATCTTTGATGGTCTCCAAACCAAATAATCTAAAGTCAAGTTGTGAAAGCATAGTATAACGACGAGACATAGCATCAGCAATAACATTTTCTTTACCCTTCTTGTGTTTAATGACATAAGGGAAAGTATCAATGAATTCAACCCATTTAGCATGTCTACGATTCAGTTTAGCTTGACTTTTAATATGTTTCAAAGATTCATGATCAGAATGTATAACAAATTCTTTGGGCCATAAATAATGTTGCCATGTCTCTAAAGTCCGAACAAGAGCATATAATTCTTTATCATAAGTAGAATAGTTCAGACTAGGCCCACTCAATTTTTCAAAAAAGTATGCAACAGGTTTGCCATCTTGTAATAACACACCTCCTAATCCAATTCCACTAGCATCACATTCAAGCTCAAAAGTCTTATTAAAATCAGGAAGTTGGAGTAAAGGAGCATGTGTCAACTTATCTTTCAATACCGTGAAGGCTTCTTCCTGTGCGGTACCCCAAACAAAAGGCACATCCTTCTTTGTAAGCTCGTTGAGAGGTGCAGCAATGGTGCTGAAATCTCTCACAAAACGCCTATAGAAACCAGCGAGGCCAAGGAAACTCCTCACTTGTGTGACCGTTTTGGGCTGCGGCCAACTCTCAATAGCTTCAATCTTGGCTTTATCAACTTCAATTCCCTGTGGACTAACAACATAGCCAAGAAAAGATACTCGGTCGGTGCAAAAGGTGCACTTCCCAAGGTTACCAAACAAACGTGCATCACGTAGAGCATTAAAAACAACACGTAAATGTTCCAAATGTTCTTCCAAAGATTTGCTATAAATCAGTATATCATCAAAATAGACTACCACAAATCGTCCAATGAAAGCACATAAAACTTCGTTAATTAATCTCATGAAAGTACTAGGTGTATTAGTTAACCCAAAAGGCATGACTAACCATTCAGATAAACCAAACTTAGTTTTAAATGCTGTTTTCCATTCATCTCCCAATTTCATACGAATTTGATGGTATCCACTACCAAATCAACTTTGGAGAATATTGTAGAGCCACTCAATTCATCAAGCATATCATCTAGCCTAGGAATAGGGTGACGATAACGAATAGTAATATTATTAATGCCTCTACAATCAACACACATACGTGATGTACCATCCTTTTTCGGCACTAGAATAATAGGAACAGCACAAGGACTAAGGATTCCGTATATAACCTTTGTCGAGCAGCTCCTGACTTGACGCATAATCTCCTTCGTCTCCTCCGGATTGGTGCGGTATGGCGCACGATTGGGTAATGATGCACCGGAATTAAGTCAATTTGATGCTCAATCCCTCGAATAGGTGGTAATCCGGTGGCACGTCTTGTGGAAAGGCGTCGTGAACTCTGCAAAATGTTAGTGACAGCGAGGGGCAAAGAGGAAGGCACGTCCTCGAATGAAAATAATGCCTCTTTGCACACTAAAGCATAGCAAACAGATTTGCTAAAATCTAGCTCATCAATATCAGATTTGGTGGCAAGTAAACATGCACTTTTCAATTTAATTTCGAAGCAACAATAGATGGTTTATTATTAGGCTTCATGTGTTGCTCAAATTCTTTTGCCACAATCTGATTTTCACTCTTATTTTTCTCCTGTTTTGCTTTATTAGCTCTATTAATATCATCTTACAAAATGGAATCAGGAGTCATAGGAAGCAAAGTAATATTTTTATCCCTATGAACAAGAGTATCTGATTGTTTCTACCATGGTGTACTGAATTTTATCAAATTGCCATGGTCTACCAAGTAATAAGGAACATGCTTGCATAGGTACCACATCACAATCAACATAATCAGCATATGTAGAGATACTAAAATGCAAGCGAGCAAAGACGTGTTACATTAACCTTGCCGCTGTTGTTGAACCATTGGATGTAGTAAGGATGTGGATGTGGTCTTGTGGTGAGAGATAGCTTCTCCACCATCTCCATGCTAGCCAAATTGTTGCAGCTCCCTCCATCTATGATGACGCTTGAATAGAACGTTCCTTCACAACTCCTTTGTATGGAACAAATTATGCCTCTGATTTTGCTCAGCTTGTGTAACCTGCACACTCAAAACACGTTGAGCAACTAAACATTCATACACAAGCATCTTGAGCAGCCATGTATTGTGTCTCATGATCAGAATCATCTCCACCGTGTTTCTCATGTGTAATAAGAGCCAAAGTCTCCTCATCATAGTCACTAGCGGACTCATACCCACCATCCTCAGAGCAATCATCACACGCTGAGATTTGCATTCTCTCATAAAATGTCCTCTTCCCTTACAACGACGACAAATAATATCACTTGTGTGCCCTGTTGACGCCATGGAAGAAGAAGAGCTCTGTGCAGGCCCGGCATGTGTGCTCTTGGCGAGATAGTGGTGGTTGTGCTGCTTTCTTGTATCACGGTTGGAGGTGGCTTTGAAGGAGGTGATGGTGCGGTGGAAGTAGATGATGCGTGGTGTCCATGATGAAGGTCGACTGCGAGAAAAGTTAGTGCGGCGCCAATGCTGTCGATCCTGCACTTCACGTTCAGCTTTACAAGCAAGATGGAATAAGCGAGTGATATTATTATGATCCTTATAGTCTAGAATGGTCTGAATCTCTCTATTTAATCCACCCGTAAAACGTTCAAGCATAGCTTCATTCTCCTCAACAATACCACATCTAATCAAGCCGGTTTGTAATTTCGATAATATTCTTCTACAGAATTTTTTCCTTGTCTTAAGCGCTGCAATTTTTGAAGTAATTCACGTTGAAAATATGGTGGAACCCAACGATACGCATAGCAGTTTTCAAAGCAGCCCAAGTAGCTGGAACACGATATAATCTACAATGTTCGAGACCACCAAACACATGCAAAGCTAGTGAAAGAACAAACAGCTGCGAGAACACGTCTCTCCTCGGGATATTGTAAACATGTAAATCGTTGTTCAGTTTCTAACTCCCAAGTAAGATATATATCAGGAACATATCTACCCTCAAATGGTGGAATATTCAATTTCTGTTTAGGGGATGGTCATGATCTCGTACTGAGGGGAGCCCTAACATTGCCATTATTTGCATGTGGACGACACTGGTGGTTGTGGTGCTGGTGGTTGCACGTAGTTCGATGTTGATCAACCTCATCCTCGTAATCGCCCACATACTCATCATCCTCCTCGGTACCAGCAGCAGCAGATGGCAGAGCCAAAGAAGCACCAACAGCAGTAGCGGTGGCACCAGAATTTTGTCCTCGCTCAATAGGAACACGCTGAGCTCGTCCATACTGATTCGGAAGGGGGTGTAGTTGTTGTCGTTGCAGAGGTGCGATAGGTGCAGCCGGCGGTGGTTGTGGAAAACGTGCGAGCAATTCATCAAACTTGCTATCAAGCTTTGTTTCAAACGTCTTCTCAATGCCATCTATCTTCTCCATGGCCTCGTCAAATCTGTTTAGCACTTGCACCTGTCCACTCATCATTTGCTGAAATTTATCATGTAGCTGTTTGTTCGTCAAGTTCTCCCAATCAGTCTCATCGGCTTGTGATCCTACCATGGTTAGCAGCAAATAGAAACACACAAGAATATGATCCTACAGACTACTAAGAAGTGGTGGTGGTGTATCACAAACCCGTCAAGTAAATCTCAAATTCTTACCAGTTCTTACCCAGCAGCAGGCGGTGATCGGCAACCGTTGTAGTCAAAACTCTCAAAGCTTGAATAGAGCGATTAGCAGGGAGAGTCCAACGCACGACGTAGATGTATGTGGAGCTGGGAAGGCTTATAATATGGTAGCAAAAAGAGTCAACAATAATCAATTCAGAGATGCAAAGTTGAATAAACGCTCAACGACGGTACTGTGCTGGTCCTAGGCTAGACTGTGCTAGAGACGCGAGCCTAGAACACCAACAAAATCACGGCGCGACACGTAATCAAGGGAGGAGCACACTCTGTTTTTTTTCGCGCCGCTTTTTTTTGCGCTGCTCCTTTTTTTTGCGAAAAATCACTATAATGGCGAGTGTCTCAAAACTCTACCAGGTCAAACTGACAGGATGGGCACGAAATTTTTTCGACCAAATTTTTTTTTTCAGCTGGCTGGACCCAAAAACTGGAAACGGGTCAAAAAAAACTTTCTATAACGGCGACTGTCTCAATACGCTTAGAAACACCTAAAAATAGGATAGCCAGAAATTTTTTTGTCCCGTGCGTTTTTGAAATTTTTTTTGAAACCAACCTCTTCTACGGACGGCAAAAGATTGCTGGAATCCGAAACCTACTCAGACAAGGAAACACGAATCGGAAATTAGATGGATCCCGAAAACAAACCTAATATGCAAGGAACTCGGATTGGTGGTGGATATATGGTGGTGGTATATGGCAGCGGTGGTTGTATATGGCAGCGGTGGTGGTATATGGATACGGATTCGAAGCGGTGGCGGATAAGCGGTGGTGGTAGATGGCAGGGGCGATGATGATGGTGCGGCGGCGGCGTGACAACTTATGACCAGAACTCGAAACTCTAAAAGACTAGACTCTAAGACCAGCAACTAGACACGACGATGCAACCACAAATTCAACAACGCAAATACAGAAAAGATTATGCAAAGGCTCAGATTGGTTAGGATATGATGAACTAACCCTAATTTTTTTTGTAGCTTTTTCGTGGACTGTAGGTATGAAGAACAGACTCGATCTAAACTACTGGCTGTAAAATCTCACCGAGCAACACGGAAATCTGATACCACTTGAAGGTGTCCGTCTTTCGACGAGATGGTGGATTTCGCTTTGGTGGAAGTCGACTTTGACGATCCGACTACGGCGTCTTGAAAGTACGCCGCCTTAGCAATCGCTAAACCAACTCCGAGAGGTTATTGACCACGCCGAGCACGATCAACTGAGCACGAGGGTCTATTTCCTGCGAGCAAACGAAGAACAAGCAAGAAACTGAGATTGCAATCTGGATATTGCGAATATAAGATGAAAGCTTTATTGATCAAGGTGGGGCTCTGTGACGCCTTTGTCTGGTCGTTGAACACAAAGGAAGTACGTGAAGTTGCAGCTATGGCGAACTTTTAATCTAGACAAAACCCAAAGTCTAAACGGTGCCCTAAGGGCTGTATATATGGAGGAAGAGAGGGAAATTTCGTGGCCCTTGGTGGAGGGGTCCGAAATCAACCCTATCTCTTGTTTCCCCACACATACGGACTCTAAAAATAGCCTATACTAATGTATTTCGAAATTACATGGGCCTGGCCCAATAATAAGGTGACGCAGCACCTAGAATAGCCTCTGGACGAAATTTATGAAGTGCCATCTTGTATATTTCGTCCAAGGCTTCATGCACCCATTATGGTGGCTTTAAAGTCCTGAAATCATCACTTGTAACCCCGTTCTTGTTCCCCTTGCGCATGCCATCATCCCCATGCTTGTTCTTGCTCCAATGTCCATTCTTCTCCAAGCTAGGCCCTTCATTTGTAAGCAAAACAAATGCATCCAATTTAGGCAGCATCATATTCTCATGAACATTAGAATCATTACCAAGAAACGAAAGTACCTGGTAATTTAGTTGGCGTGCGCGAGCTCTAGTAATTGGTCCAGTATGTATAGCAGCAGGGGCTGTGGGTGTAACAATGGTATTGATGTCCTCATCATGTGCATGCATAGGTATTGTCAGAGCTTCACGGATGTCAAGGAGGAGTGCAAGCGCCAAGGAACGACTACACCATCCGCGAGGGAAGCGTGGAAGAGAAGACGGAAGAAAGGAACAAGAAGAATGGAGCAGGACTGGAGTTGCCCGGATCATCCGGACCCCCAGCCGGACGATCCGGACCGAGCCCGAATGATCCGGACGAACTCCCGGACGATCCGGCTTCCGTGCCCGAAGACAACAGAACCTGCTCGACGAAGCCGGATCATCCGAACGGTCGCCCGGATCATCCGGACCCCCGACACCCGGATCATCCGGGCCACCATCCGGATCATCCGGACCCCGCCTGCGTGTGTGACTTGGGCCGAAGTCCGTGTACCCCTTCGCCCCTCACTTACCCCTTCGCCCCTTGGGCTATAAATAGACCTCCTCCACCTCCTTTCTAGGGTTAGCAAAGTGATAGCTCATTCTTAAGTGAGCTTTGCTTCTACCTATCTCTACTCTTGAGAGAGAGAGACCACTACTCCATTGGAGGCCAAGACCTCCATCTAGGAGAAGATCCCCCTGCGGATACAAGACCCCTCTTTAGGGAAGATCCATCTAGGATATCATCAAGACCTCCTCTTGGAGATGAACCTTACCTTGTATCTTTCCCTTTGTTGTTCATGTACCTTGTGATCTTGTGTGTTTGATTGTCTAGTGGATGTGTGATTGGACTTGTTCTTGAGTGTTTCCCCTTGTGATTTCTCCCCGTTCTTCCCCGTGTTCATCGTGTTCTTCGAGGGATCCCACTCCAAACGTGAAAGATCGACGAATTAGGGTTCCAACCTACATCATATGGTATCATGAGCCACGTTGATCACGTTTTTGGAGCCCCTACCCCGTGTATTCTAGCTTGATTTTGTTGATTTCGTCCTAAATCCGAAAATCCCCACCAAAAATAGCCCCCAAATTTTTTTGTGATTTGTTGGTTTGATGATGTTTTGTGGATTTTGATCCATGGATTTGCTTGGTTTCAAGTGGATCTAGCATCTCCCCAAGTTTCCCCACCTTCCATCCACGAAATCTCGCCAATTTTGACCCCAAAATCCCCAAATTCCGCCCAAAAATTCATCTCCACGAGCAAAACCCGAGCAGTTTGACCTGCCCGGATCATCCGGAAGAGCTCCTGGATCATCCGGATCCTCCCGGATCAGCTGGACCATCTCCCGGATGTCCGGACGCCCCACACGACAGAAATCCGGTTGACGAACCCGGATGATCCGGACCTACTCTCGGATGTCCGGGTAACCCTGACACTGACTCGGCTGAATTCTTGTTTCGGCCATAACTAATTCATCCGGAGTCCGTTTTCGACGTTCTTTAGCTCGTTTTGAAGCTCTTGACATCCCCCATCCCACAAAAATACCACCAACATCATTTGACTCCATCATATTTTCTGAAATTTGGCAAGTTTGCCTAGGCCCTCCACCATATCATCCGCATTACCACCACCGACTTCCGCAACCTAACCAATTTTGTTCCCCATTGCATATGTGGTTGGTTGAGTTGTGACTAGAGTATCCTAAGGTGTTTCGGCTACTTAGGGACAATTGCTTCTTCATCAACCACCACCACCACTTCCGCATAGACGTGCCCACCATACATTTCCACCCCAACTTAACCCAATTTTGTTTGAGCTTCTTTGAGTTGTAGCTTGTGTCTCCTAAGGTGTTTCGGCTACTTAGGGACGGCAACTTCAACTCCGACACGTGTATATCCATCATTCCATCCGCATTGCCTAGTGCAAACCACCACCGCTTTTTCGCTACCACCATTTGACATTTGCCTTTGGATTTTGAGTTTGCGGTTTTTCCGTTTCCTAGGGTGTTTCGGCTACCTAGGAACGGGTCGACATCGGCAACACCGCCTCTCATCATTGCCAAGGACGGTAACCTCGACGACACCTTTGTATATTCACCTTGCAATTGCATTGTTAACCCCTAGCCCATTTTGCGTCACTTACCTATCGAGACTAGCCATTTGAGTATTGCCGGCAACGTTACTTGTGCACATTAGTGATCCACCATTCCATTGCATACATACCATATCATATTGGTATCATATCATACATTGTGTCACAATATCGTTCCCGCATATACACAATAGCTATCTTGGTTTGTGCATTGTGCATAAGTGGCCATTGCAAAAAAAATCTTTTAAGCAAAAAGAGAGCAAAGAGCTCGTGAGCAAGTGCCATAGCATCATACCCCATTGAACATAAGAGCCACACAAAAATCTACATCATATGATATCATGCTTGAGAGAAACACCGGGAACCATACATACATAGCATACTTGGGATAGAAGAATATCCATCTTGCATATTATAGGTTGTGGACAAGTGTCGTATCCGCCTATTGAGCAATCGTGCTAGCGTCTCTCTTGAGTTGTGCAACACGAGCATTTTGGTGGATTCCACATTTTGAGCTCATTCCTTGGTTGCACGACCCCATTTATCTATCCGTGTGTGTGTTTCCGTGTGCCATTCTTTGCTATTGGTCCATTTGTTTCACTTGCGAATTTGTGAATCTTTTTCAACATTATTGACTCTTGCTAACATTTTGCATCAAATTTTTTTGTGCCACTATCCTCACCGAGCTCTACCATAAGCCTTTACTTGATAGGTGTGAGTGAACAAGTCCGGTACCAATTCCACTATTCATTCATCTCACATTGAATGAAACGAGATACATCCTCAACATTGGGAAAAGGTAACTTGATATTGTTTATCTCATTTCCTACTCACCTCTACTCGAGTCTTGTGATGGATAGGCTAGGCATTTCACCTTCGGTCTACAACAACAACGACGAGTTCGATGCCATGAACAACAACTCCGACGCCAAGATGGACAAGCGCATGGAGGATGATAGAGGCGGAGGTGTCCCGTCTTTCGATGAGATGGTGGATTTCGCTTTGGTGGAAGTCGACTTTGACGATCCGACTACGAGCGTGCGAGGACGTCGCGCCTTAGCAATCGCTAAACCAACTCCGAGAGGTTATTGACCACGCCGGAGCACGATCAACCTGACCACGAGGGTCATTTCCTGCGAGCAAGCGAAGAACAAGCAAAAACTGAGATTACAATCTGGATATTGCGAATATAAGATGAAAGATTTATTGATCAAGGTGGGGTTACTGTGGCGCCTTTGTGCAGTCGTTGAACACAAGCGAAACGTGAAGTTGCAGCTATGGCGAACTTTTAATCTAAACAAAACCCAAAGTCTAAACGGTGCCCTAAGGGCTGTATATATGGAGGAAGAGGGGGTGAATTTCGTGGACCTTGGTGGAGGAGTCGAAACTAACCCTATCTCTTGTTTCCCCACACATACGGACTCTAAAAATAGCCTATACTTATGTATTTTGAAATTACATGGACCTGGCCCAATAATAAGGTGACGCAGCACCTAGAATAGCCTCTGGACGAAATTTATGAAGTGGCATCTTGTATATTTCGTCCAAGGCTTCATGCACTCATTATGGTGGCTTCAAAGTCCTGAAATCATCACTTGTAACTCCGTTCTTGTCCCCCTTGCGCCTGCCATCATCTCCATGCTTGTTCTTGCTCCAATGTTCATCCTTCTCCAAGCTAGGCCCTTCATTTGTAAGCAAAACAAATGTATCCAATTTAGGCAGCATCATATTCTCATGAACATTAGAATCATTACCAAGAAGCGAAAGTACACAGTAATTTAGTTGGCGTCTTGTGAGCTCTAGTTATTGGTCCAGTATGTATAACAGCAGGGGCTGTGGGTGTAACAATGGTATTGATGTCCTTATCATCCTCCCCTTCTTGAAATGAAGTCGTCCTCGACGGAAGTTCATCTTCCTCACCCAAATATGGCTTCAAATCTGCAATGTTAAAAGTGGGACTAACCCCAAAATCTGCAGGCATCTCAAGTTTATTTGCATTATCATTTACTTTCTCCAACACCTTAAAGGGACCAGCAGCACGTGGCATTAGCTTTGATTTGCGCAAATCAGGAAATCTATCCTTACGCAAATGTAACCAAACAAGATCTCCAGGTGCAAACACAACATATTTTCTACCCTTATCTCCAGCAAGTTTATATTTAGCATTCATACGCTCAATGTTTTCCTTAGTTAACTCATGCATTTTTAAAATCAATTCAGCACGTTCTTTAGCATCAAAATTAACCTTCTCCGAAGATGGAAGAGGCAACAAATCAATAGGTGCACGAGGTAGGAAACCATACACAACTTCAAAAGGGCACATCTTAGTAGTAGAATGCAATGAACGATTATAGGCAAATTCAATATGAGGCAAGCATTCCTCCCACATTTTCTTATTATTCTTTAGAACAGCCCTAAGCATAGTAGACAATGTTCTATTGACTACTTCAGTTAAATCCATCGGTTTGGGGTGACAAGTAGTACTAAAAAGCATTTTAGTCCCCAACTTAGCCCATAAACATCTCCAAAAGTGGCTAAGAAATTTAGTATCACGATCTGAAACAATAGTATATGGCACACCATGCAAGCGAATAATTTCACGAAAGAACAAATCAGCAACATTAACAGCGTCATCGCTTTATGACATGGTATAAAGAGTGCCATTTTCGAGAATCTATCCACGACAACAAATATGCTATCCCTCCCCTTCTTTGTTCTAGGTAAACCTAAAACAAAGTCCATAGATATATCCTCCCAAGGAACACTAGGTACAGGCAAAGGCATATAAAAACCATGAGGATTGAGTCGTGACTTAGCTTTTTGACATGTAGTGCAGCGAGCAATAAAACGCTCAACATCCCGTCTCATTTTGGCCAAAAGATATGTGTAGCAAGTACGTCCTCCGTCTTCTTCACGCCAAAGTGTCCATTAGTCCTCCTCCATGCGCCTCCTGCAACAACAAAAGACGAACGGAGCTTGCTGGAATGCATAGCTTGTTAGCACGGAACACAAATCCATCACTAACGAGAAACTTGTTCCATGTTCTTCCTTCATTACAATTCTACAATACATCTTTAAAATCAGCATCATGCACATATTGATCTTTGATGGTCTCCAAACCAAATATTTTGAAGTCAAGTTGTGAAAGCATAGTATAGCGACGAGACAATGCATCAGCAATAACATTTTCTTTACCCTTCTTGTGTTTAATGACATAAGGGAAAGTCTCAATGAATTCAACCCATTTAGCATGTCTATGATTCAGTTTAGCTTGACTTTTAATATGTTTCAAAGATTCATGATCAGAATGTATAACAAATTCTTTGGGCCATAAATAATGTTGCCATGTTTCTAAAGTCCGAACAAGAGCATATAATTATTTATCATAAGTAGAATAATTCAGACTAGGTGATGAGGACATGAATACCTTGGATATGACCAAAAATATTGCATACATGCATATTTGTCAGGTGATTTCTAGTGTAAACTATTCAATACTCTATTTATGTTATCCAGAACAAACATACTTCACACACTTTTGCGTTTTGTTTAATTGCAGGTGTATGGGACATTTGTACAATCCACCTATGAAGATAAGGAAGAAAGAGATGTTTATTTGCTGTTCAAAAAGTTCTCTCACGTCACTTTTGGCCCAAGAGAAGATAGAGTCCAAGTCTCTCACGTTCTGGACTCAGATTCGGACTGCACAGACATACCTGACTCAAAACGTCAACAACTTTTTCATACGGACTCCGAATTGGGTGATTCTTTTTTTGTTGGAAAGTAGATTTCATTCTCTTTCCAGCACAATTGGAATCACCTTAAAATACGTCCGGAGCATTGAGTTATAGACGAAACAATCTGACACTGCACCAGAATCCGAGTCAAACTACAAGTCCAAAGGTGTTACATCACCTCCACTTGGGCCCATTGGCCTTGTACGACCTAGGGTTAGTTTTAGGCTGCCTTGGGACGTTCTCCCACCTCCTTGGCCGCCACCCCTTGGTCCTATATAAGTAGATCCATCTAGTAGCTTTTTCCTTGGGATTTGTTTAGTTAAAGTTAGCCATTGCAACCGTGTGCCGTTTGTGTCCAACGACCAGACCAAGACCGCTTACGGATCCCCACCTTTATCAATACTTCATACATACTCGCAATATTCAGATTGCTTTTATCATATTCTTGCTTGTTCTTCGATTGCTTGCAGGAGTAGACCTTCGTGGTCAGGTTGATTGTGCTCCGGCGTGGTCAATAACCTCTCGGAGTTGGTTTAGCGATTGGTAAGGCGCAACGTCGTGCACGTTTGTAGTCGGATCGTCAAAGTCGTCTCCACCAAATCGATAGTTATCATCTCATCGGAAGATCGGGACACCCCGCCTCTATCAAGTGGTATCAGTTTTCAGGTTGCTCGGTGTGATTTTACAGTTTTTCATAGTTTAGATCGCATCTGTCATTCATACCTATAGTCCATGAAAAAGCCACAAAAAAAAGTTAGATCTGTTCATCCTTTATGCAAGCCAGTCTGAGCCTTTGCAATTTTCTATTCGTTGCTTGCATAGTTGAATTATCGGTTGCATCGTCGTGTCAGTTGCTGGTCTTAGTGTCTAGTTCCTTTAGAGTTTCGAGTTCTGTTCACATTAGTCACGCCGCCGCTGCATCATTATCCCTTCCGCTGTCCACCATCTCATCTATTAATTTCCACCACGTGCTACGTGTTGTTCGTTGTCATAATCATAGTTGAGGTCATTCACATCTTCGCCTGATCCAATCTGCATCTTATCTAGTTTGTCTTGGAAAGAGGGAGAAAAAAAAGAGAGAAAAAAAAGAGAGAAAAAAAGGAAAAAAAAAGAAAAAAAGAGAGAAAAAAAAAAAAAGGCGTGAGGAAAATAAGAGAGAAGAAAAAAATCGGATCTATCTAGAATCAATCTCGTACCTGAATTCGGATTAAAATCTGTTTTGCGACTGTTCAGTAAAACAAGTGTATCTTCCTCATCGAAGTCCGTTTGGCTCGTGAGTACTCAAATTGAAGCTAGCGACGATCCGCATGTAAATAGTTGCAGAAGCTAGTTCAATATTTGACACCTCAAAATCGGCTTCTAAATAGGTCTTTTTGCCCTCTGAAATTCGTGAACACAGCTTGTTCCAATTTTTCAGGCCACTTTTAAAATTCTTTGACTCCTCATATCAACTCGAAATTGAGTGATTCTTTTTGCATTGGAAAGCTTGAGTTAGTAGCATTCTTTGAAACAATTTATCAGAAAATTGGCTCAAACTTTTCAAGAGGAAAGTTGAAGAGAGAGTTGTTGTATATCCTGCTTGGCAGTTATTTTTCATCATTATCTTTACTGCCGTTGTGATCTTCACTTATATCTTGCTGTCCAGAGCTACTTAGTATCCTTGATTGATGCTAGTTGTGCTACGTCGTGACCTCATTAGTGTTCTAGGCTCGCGTCTCTAGTCCGGTCTAGCCTAGGACCAGCACAGTACCGTCGTTGAGCGTTTATTCAACATTGCATCTTTGAATTGATTATTGCTAATCTTTTGCTACCATATATAGCCAACCCAGCTCCACATATTTCTACACCGTGTATCGTCGCGCCCCCGGCAATCGCTTTTACTCAATATTGGATTTACTTGACACGCTGGTTGCGATCACCTTTGCTGCATGGTAAGAACTTGTAAGACATTGATATTTGCTTTCTTGTGAGCGTTTTACCACCACATCCTAGTAGTTATAGGAACATTATTTTTGGATTTTGTTTCTTGTTCTACTAATCATGACAGGATCGAGTCAATTCATGGGCTTTGTCGATCGCGGGAGACATGCCACCACCTATGCAAATACCACAACCGTCACGAGAGGTGCACAAACATCCAAATGCACATGATCAGGTTCATGTTTCTATACCACCATTTAATGGTCGTTTTAGACCTGCTTTATATATTGAATGGGAGTTAGACATAAATAATATATTTGCTTCCCATAATTTTGATGAACGTAAAAAAGTTACGGTTGCGGTTGGTTCTTTCACTGGTTATGCTCTAGTTTGGTGGAGTGAATATTGTCGGTTACACCCTGATTATGTACCTAATACTTGGGATGATTTAAAACATGTCATGAGAGATAGATTCATCGATGTTTATTATACTCGTGGCATGATTAAAAAATTGGAACATTTAAAACAAGGTAGTGACACCGTAACAAAATATTATGATGATTTACAAACTACATTGTTGCATTCATTTTTAGAAGAAAGTGAAGAAGATTTTATGGATAGATTTTGGGGAGGATTAAACCATAATATTCAGGAGATACTAATTCATGAAGAGTGTTATCCTATGGACCATTTGTTTCGTCTTGCTTGCAAAGCTGAACAGGAAATAAAACGACGTGTTGCCCACAAGGAGAACAAGCACACGGTGCACATTCCAACTATTGATACAGATATTTATTCAACTACTAGGCGTACTATGACAACCACATCCGTTGTTGCGAGGACTACATCATCTCCACCATGTGACACATCACCATCGAGAGTGCCTGCATCATCTGAGTTGACTATAAGAGGTAATGACAAAGGTACAGATTTTCCACTTTTACATGAGAATGATGCATGCCTAGTTAACTTGAATACATCATGTGTTGAGCTACCCACTACTTTGATCACACCACCTATTTTAGAGGATTATATTGATAATTTAACTTTGCCATGTGATCAAACAACTGAAATACCAACAATTTTGAGAGCACCCATTGAATTAACTGTTGATGCAAAAGAATCAATGTTTAATCATTTTGATATGACCTCTAATCTTGGTGATGATTCTGTGTCGAATGACTCATTGCATGTTTGCTTATCTAAGCATGTTGTAGCATGTAAATTTGATGCAAGTAAGGTTTATTCACCAACGTTGGGATGGTTTAATGATGAATATTGTCAATCTTTTGAAATAAATAAGAGCTTCACTTATATCTGCAAACTGAGTTGCAATATTTTCATGCCTTCTAGTTCTTCTGCTAATTTCTTGGCTTTAGATTTTATGAACTATGCAAGTTACTCATCTATTCATGTGTCATATATGCAAAAATCAAGGGAAGTAAAAATGGATGACATATACATATACAACATGTACACCTTGTCTCTTTTGTTAGCCACATTTCAGATTAAGCGACGCCGAGGACGGCTTTATTTTCAAGAAGGGGAGGATGATGAGGACATGACTACCTTGGATATGACCAAAAATATTGCATACATGCATATTTGTCAGGTGATTTCTAGTGTAAACTATTCAATACTCTATTTATGTTATCCAGAACAAACATACTTCACACACTTTTGCGTTTTGTTTCATTGCAGGTGTATGGGACATTTGTACAATCCACATATGAAGATAAGGAAGAAAGAGATGTTTATTTGCTGTTCAAAAAGTTCTCTCACGTCACTTTTGGCCCAAGAGAAGATAGAGTCCAAGTCTCTCACGTTCGGACTCAGATTCGGACTGCTGCAGACATACCTGACTCAAAACGTCAACAACTTTTTCATACGGACTCCGAATTGGGTGATTCTTTTTTTGTTGGAAAGTAGATTTCGTTCTCTTTCCAGCACAATTGGAATCACCTTAAAATACGTCTGGAGCATTGAGTTATAGACGAAACAATCTGACACTGCACCAGAATCCGAGTCAAACTACAAGTCCAAAGGTGTTACATCACCTCCACTTGGGCCGATTGGCCTTGTACGACCTAGGGTTAGTTTTAGGCTGCCTTGGGACGTTCTCCCACCTCCTTGGCCGCCACCCCTTGGTCCTATATAAGTAGATCCATCTAGTAGCTTTTTCCTTGGGATTTGTTTAGTTAAAAGTTAGCCATTGCAACCGTACTTCGTTTGTGTCCAACGACCAGACCAAGACCGCTTACGGATCCCCACCTTTATCAATACTTCATACATACTCGCAATATTTAGATTGCTTTTATCATATTCTTGCTTGTTCTTCGATTGCTTGCAGGAGTAGACCTTCGTGGTCAGGTTGATTGTGCTCCGGCGTGGTCAATAACCTCTCGGAGTTGGTTTAGCGATTGCTAAGGCGCAACGTCGTGCACGTTTGTAGTCGGATCGTCAAAGTCGTCTCCACCAAATCGATAGTTATCATCTCATCGAAAGATCGGGACACCCCGCCTCTATCACTAGGCCCACTCAATTTTTCAGAAAAGTATGCAACAGGTTTGCCATCTTGTAATAACACACCTCCTAATCCAATTCCACTAGCATCACATTCAAGCTCAAAAGTCTTATTAAAATCAGGAAGTTGGAGTAAAGGAGCATGTGTCAACTTATCTTTCAACACCGTGAAGGCTTCTTCCTGTGCGGTACCCCAAACAAAAGGCACATCCTTCTTTGTAAGCTCATTGAGAGGTGCAACAATGGTGCTGAAATCTCTCACAAAACGCCTATAGAATCCAGCGAGGCCAAGAAAACTCCTCACTTGTGTGACCGTTTTGGGCTGCGGCCAACTCTCAATAGCTTCAAAAGGTGCACTTCCCAAGGTTACCAAACAAACGTGCATCACGTAGAGCAATAAAAACAGCACGTAAATGTTCCAAATGTTCCTCCAAAGATCTGCTATAAATCAATATGTCATCAAAGTAAACTACCACAAATCGTCCAATGAAAGCACGTAAAACTTCGTTCATTAATCTCATGAAAGTACAAGGTGCATTAGTTAACCCAAAAGGCATGACTAACCACTCATATAATCCGAACTTAGTTTTAAATGCTGTTTTCCATTCATCCCCCAATTTCATACGAATTTGATGATATCCACTACGCAAATCAACTTTGGAGAATATTGTAGAGCCACTCAATTCATCAAGCATATCATCTAGCCTAGGAATAGGATGACGATAACGAATAGTAATATTATTAATGCCTCTACAATCAACACACATACGCGATGTACCATCCTTTTTCGGCACTAGAATAATAGGAACAGCACAAGGACTAAGGGATTCGCGTATATAACCTTTGTCGAGAAGCTCTCTGTACTTGACGCATAATCTCCTTCGTCTCTCTCTGGATTGGTGCGGTATGGCGACGGTTTGGTAAAGTGAAGCACCGGGAATTAAGTCAATCTGATGCTCAATCCCTCGAATAGGCGGTAATCCGGTGGCACGTCTTGTGGAAAGACGTCGTGAACTCTGCAAAATGTTAGTGACAGCGAAGCGGCAAAGAGGAAGGCACGTCCTCGAATGAAAATAATGCCTCTTTGCACACAAAAGCATAGCAAACAGATTTGCTAAAATCTAGCTCATCAATATCAGATTTAGTGGCAAGTAAACATGCACTTTTCAATTTAATTTCAGAAGCAACACTAGATGGTTTACTATTAGGCTTCATATGTTGCTCAAATTCTTTTGCCACAATCTGATTTTCACTCTTATTTTTCTCCTATTTTGCTTTATTAGCTCTATTAATATCATCTTTCAAAATGGACTCAGGAGTCATAGGAAGCAAAGTAATATTTTTATCCTTATGAACAAGAGTATACTGATAGAGGCAAAGGTGTCCCGTCTTTCGATGAGATGGTGGATTTCGCTTTGGTGGAGGTCGACTTTGACGATCCGACTACGAGCGTGCGAGGACGTCGCGCCTTAGCAATCGCTAAACCAACTCCGAGAGGTTATTGACCACGCCGGAGCACGATCAACGACCACGAGGGTCTATTTCCTGCGAGCAAGCGAAGAACAAGCAAGAAACTGAGATTGCAATCTGGATATTGCGAATATAAGATGAAAGCTTTATTGATCAAGGTGGGGTTACTGTGGCGCCTTTGTGCAGTCGTGGAACACAAGCGAAATGCGTGAAGTTGCAGCTATGGCGAACTTTTAATCTAAACAAAACCCAAGTCTAAGCGGTGCCCTAAGGGCTGTATATATGGAGGAAGAGGGGTGAATTTCGTGGCCCTTGGTGGAGGGTCGAAACTAACCCTATCTCTTGTTTCCCACACATACGGACTCTAAAATAGCCTATACTAATGTATTTCGAAATTACATGGGCCTGGCCCAATAATAAGGTGACGCAGCACCTAGAATAGCCTATGGACGAATATTATGAAGTGGCATCTTGTATATTTCGTCCAAGGCTTCATGCACTCCTTATGGTGGCTTCAAAGTCCTGAAATCATCACTTGTAACTCCGTTCTTGATCCCCTTGCATGCCATCAACTCCATGTGTGTTCTTGCTCCAATGTTCATCCTTCTCCAAGCTAGGCCCTTCATTTGTAAGCAAAACAAATGTATCCAATTTAAGCACATCATATTCTCATGAACATTACAATCATTACCAAGAAGCGAAAGTACAGTAATTTAGTTGGCGTGCCTGAGCTCTAGTAATTGGTCCGGTATGTATAGCAGCGGGGCTGTGGGTGTAACAATGGTATTGATGTCCTCATCATCCTCCCTTCTTGAAATGAAGTCGTCCTCGACGGCAAGCTCATCTTCCTCACCCAAATATGGCTTCAAATCTGCAATGTTAAAAGTGGGACTAACCCCAAAATCTGCAGGCAGCTCAAGTTTATATGCATTATCATTTACTTTCTCCAACACTTTAAAGGGACCAGCAGCACGTGGCATTAGCTTTGATTTGCGCAAATCAGAAATCTATCCTTACGCAAATGTAACCAAACAAGATCTCCGGTGCAAACACAACATGTTTTCTACCCTTATCTCCAGCAAGTTTATATTTAGCATTCATCGCTCAATGTTTTCCTTAGTTAACTCATGCATTTTAAAATCAATTCAGCACGTTCTTTAGCATCAAAATTAACCTTCTCCGAAGATGGAAGAGGCAATAAATCAATAGGTGCGAGGTAGGAAACCATACACAATTTCAAAAGGGCACATCTTAGTAGTAGAATGCAATGAGCGATTATAAGCAAATTCAATATGAGGCAAGCATTCTTCCCACATTTTCTTATTATTCTTCAAAACAGCCCTAAGCATAGTAGACAATGTTCTATTGACTACTTCAGTTTGTCCATCGGTTTGGGGTGACAAGTAGTACTAAAAGCAGTTTAGTCCCCAACTTAGCCCATAAACATCTCCAAAAGTGGCTAAGAAATTTAGTATCACGATCGAAACAATAGTATTTGGCACACCATGCAAGCGAATAATTTCACGAAAGAACAAATCAGCAACATTGACGGCATCATCGCTTTTATGACATGGTATAAAGTGTGCCATTTTGAGAATCTATCCACGACAACAAATATGCTATCCCTCCCTTCTTTGTTCTAGGTAAACCTAAAACAAAGTCCATAGATATATCCTCCCAAGGAACACTAGGTGCAGGCAAAGGCATATATAAACCATGAGGATTGAGTCGTGACTTAGCTTTTTGACATGTAGTGCGGTGAGCAATAAAGCGCTCAACATCCGTCTCATCTTTGGCCAAAAGAAATGTGTAGCAAGTCGTCCTCCGTCTTCTTCACGCCAAAGTGTCCCATTAGTCCTCCTCCATCGCCTCCTGCAACAACAAAAGGCGAGCGGAGCTAGCTGGAATGCATAGCTTGTTAGCACGGAACACAAATCCATCATTAACGACAAACTTGTTCCATGTTCTTCCTTCTTTACAATTCTGCAATACATCTTTAAAATCAGCATCATGCACATATTGATCTTTGATGGTCTCCAAACCAAATATTTTGAAGTCAAGTTGTGAAAGCATAGTATAGCGACGAGACAATGCATCAGCAATAACATTTTCTTTACCCTTCTTGTGTTTAATGACATAAGGAAAGTCTCAATGAATTCAACCCATTTAGCATGTCTACGATTCAGTTTAGCTTGACTTTTAATATGTTTCAAAGATTCATGATCAGAATGTATAACAAATTCTTTGGGCCATAAATAATGTTGCCATGTTTCTAAAGTCGAACAAGAGCATATAATTCTTTATCATAAGTAGAGTAATTCAGACTAGGCCCACTCAATTTTTGAGAAAAGTATGCAACAGGTTTGCCATCTTGTAATAACACACCTCCTAATCCAATTCCACTAGCATCACATTCAAGCTCAAAAGTCTTATTAAAATCAGGAAGTTGGAGTAAAGGGCATGTGTCAACTTAGCTTTCAATACCGTGAAGGCCTCTTCTGTGCGGTACCCCAAACAAAAGGCACATCCTTCTTTGTAAGCTCGTTGAGAGGTGCAGCAATGGTGCTGAAATCTCTCACAAAACGCCTATAGAAACCAGCGAGGCCAAGAAACTCCTCACTTGTGTGACCGTTTTGGGCTGCGGCCAACTCTCAATAGCTTCAATCTTGGCTTTATCAACTTCAATTCCTGTGGAGTAACAACATAGCCAAGAAAAGATACTCGGTCGGTGCAAAAGGTGCACTTCCCAAGGTTACCAAACAAGCGTGCATCACGTAGAGCATTAAAAACAACACGTAAATGTTCCAAATGTTCTTCCAAAGTTTTGCTATAAATCAGTATATCATCAAAATAGACTACCACAAATCGTCCAATGAAAGCACGTAAAACTTCGTTCATTAATCTCATGAAAGTACTAGGTGCATTAGTTAACCCAAAAGGCATGACTAACCACTCATATAATCCAAACTTAGTTTTAAATGCTGTTTTCCATTCATCTCCCAATTTCATACGAATTTGATGGTATCCACTACATAAATCAACTTTGGAGAATATTGTAGAGCCACTCAATTCATCAAGCATATCATCTAGCCTAGGAATAGGGTGGCGATAACGAATAGTAATATTATTGATGCCTCTACAATCAACACACATACGTGACGTACCATCCTTTTTCGGCACTAGAATAATAGGAACAGCACAAGGACTAAGGGATTCGCGTATATAACCTTTGTCGAGCAGCTCTGTACTTGACGCATAATCTCCTTCGTCTCCTCTGGATTGGTGCGGTATGGTGCACGGTTGGGTAATGATGCACGGGAATTAAGTCAATTTGATGCTCAATCCCTCGAATAGGTGGTAATCCGGTGGCACGTCTTGTGGAAAGGCGTCGTGAACTCTGCAAAATGTTAGTGACAGCGAGGGGCAAAGAGGAAGGCACGTCCTCGAATGAAAATAATGCCTCTTTGCACACAAAAGCATAGCAAATAGATTTGCTAAAATCTAGCTCATCAATATCAGATTTGGTGGCAAGTAAACATGCACTTTTCAATTTAATTTCGAAGCAACAGTAGATGGTTTATTATTAGGCTTCATGTGTTGCTCAAATTCTTTTGCCACAATCTGATTTTCACTCTTATTTTTCTCTGTTTTGCTTTATTAGCTCTATTAATATCATCTTTCAAAATGGACTCAGAGTCATAGGAAGCAAAGTAATATTTTTATCCTTATGAACAAGAGTATCTTGATTGTTTCTACCATGGTGTCTGAATTTTTATCAAATTGCCATGGTCTACCAAGTAACAAGGAACATGCTTGCATAGGTACCACATCACAATCAACATAATCAGCATATGTAGAGATACTAAAATGCACACGAGCATGACGTGTTACTTTAACCTTGCCGCTGTTGTTGAACCATTGGATGTAGTAAGGATGTGGATGTGGTCTTGTGGTGAGAGATAGCTTCTCCACCATCTCCATGCTAGCCAAGTTGTTGCAGCTCCCTCCATCTATGATGGCCTTGAATAGAACGTTCCTTCACAACTCCTTTGTATGGAACAAATTATGCCTCTGATTTTGCTCAGCTTGTGTAACCTGCACACTCAAAACACGTTGAGCAACTAAACATTCATACTGTCGGCATCTTCACAGCCATGTATTGTGTCTCATGATCGAATCATCTCCACCGTGTTCCTCATGTGTAATAAGAGCCAAAGTCTCCTCATCATAGTCACTAGCGGACTCATACCCACCATCCTCGTAGCAATCATCACACGCTGAGATTTGCATTCTCTCGCATAAAATGTCCTCTTCCCTTACAACGACGACAAATAATATCACTTGTGTGCCTGTTGGCGCCATGGAAGAAGAAGAGCTCTGTGCAGCCCGGCGGTGTGCTCTTGGCGAGATAGTGGTGGTTGTGCTGCTTTCTTGTATCACGGTTGGAGGTGGCTTTGAAGGAGGTGATGGTGCGGTGGAAGTAGATGATGCACGTGGTGTCCATGATGAAGGTCGACTGCGAGAAAAGTTAGTGCGGCGCCAATGCTGTCGATCCTGCACTTCACGTTCAGCTTTACAAGCAAGATGGAATAAGCGAGTGATATTATTATAATCCTTATAGTCTAGAATGGTCGAATCTCTCTATTTAATCCACCCGTAAAGCGTGCAAGCATAGCTTCATTCTCCTCAACAATACCACATCTAATCAAGCCGGTTTGCAATTCACGATAATATTCTTCTCAGAAATTTTTCCTTGTCTTAAGCGCTGCAATTTTGAAGTAATTCACGTTGATAATATGGTGGAACCCAACGATACGCATAGCAGTTTTCAAAGCAGCCCAAGTAGCTGGAACAGGATATAATCTACAATGTTGAGACCACCAAACACATGCAAAGCTAGTGAAAGCACAAACAGCGGCGAGGAACACGTCTCTCCTCGGGATATTGTAAACATGTAAATCGTTGTTCAGTTTCTAACTCCCAAGTAAGATATATATCAGGAACATATCTACCCTCAAATGGTGGAATATTCAATTTCAGTTTAGGAGATGGTCATGATCTCGTATGATGAGGAGCCCTAATATTGCCATTATTTGCATTTGCATCGTTGTGTCGAGTTCTTTGGTCTTAGAGTCTAGTCTTTTAGAGTTTGAGTTACGGTCATAAGTTGTCACGCGCCGCGCACCATCATCATCGCCCTGCCATCTACCACCACCGCTTATCCGCCACCGCTTGAATCCGTATCCATATACCACCACGCTGCCATATACCACCACCGTTGCCATATACCACCACCATATATCCACCACCAATCCGAGTTCCTTGCATATTAGATTTGTTTTGGGATCCATCTAATTTCCGATTAGTGTTTCCTTATGCGAGTAGGTTTGGATTCAGCAATCTTTTGCGTCCGTAGAAGAGGTTGGTTTCAAAAAAAAGTCAGGAAACCACCCTCGTTTAGGCCAAAATTTTCCAAAAGCATACGGGATAAAATTTTTACGGCTATCCTATTTTAGGTGTTTCTAAGCGTATTGAGCGATTCGCCGTTATAGAAAGTTTTTTGACCCGTTTCGGTTTTGGGTCAGGCGGTCAAAAAAAAATTTTGGTCGAAAAAATTTCGTGCCCATCTGTCGGTTTGACCTGGGAAGAGTTTTGAGACACTCGCCATTATAGTGATTTTTCGCAAAAAAAAAAAAAACAGCGCAAAAAAAAAAGCATAAAAAAAGCAGCATAAAAAAAAAAAAAAGCGAAAAAAAAATTCAGAGTGTGCTTTTCCTTTGTTTACGTGTAGCCGTGATTTTGTTAGTGTTCTAGGCTCGCGTCTCTAGCACGGTCTAGCCTAGGACCAGACCTGATCACTGCGTCGTTGAGCGTTTATTCAACTTTGCATCTACGATTTGATTATTCTTGACCCTTTTGCTACCATATTATAAGCCTTCAGCTCCACATACATCTCGTCGATGCGTTTGATTCTCACAGTGTCGCTATAGCCAAGCTTTGAGAGTTTTGACTACAAGCGGTTGCCGATCACCACTGCTGCTGGGTAAGGCGGTAAGAATTTGAGATTTGCTTCACGGTTTGTGATGCCCCACACCACCACCACCACTTCCTAGTAGTCTGTAGGATCATATTCTTGTGTGTTTCTATTCTTGCTAACCATGGCAGGAACAGGGCCGATGAGACTGATTGGGAGAACACGACAAACAAACTGGCTACATGATAAGTTTGACAAATGATGATTGGACAGGTGCAAGATGTGGTAAACAGATTTGTGAGGCCATGGAGAAGATAGATGGCATTGAGAAGGCGTTTGAAACAAAGCTTGATAGCAAGTTTGATGAATTGCTTTCATGCGTTTTCCACAACCACCGCTTGGCTGCACCTATCGCACCTCTGCAGCGACAACAACTCGCCCCTTCGAATCGGTATGGGCCGAGCTCAGCGTGTTCCTCTTGAGCAGGACAAAATTCTGGTGCCTTTGCTCTGCTGTTGGTGCTTCTTTGGCTCACTCTCTCTGCTGCTGCTGAAAGCGAGGATGATTATCGGAAGATTACGAGGATGAGGTTGATCAACATCGAACTACGTGCAACCACCAGCACCACAACCACCAGGTCGTCCACATGCAAATAATGGCAATGTTAGGGCTCCCCCTCAGTGCTGTGATCATGACCATCTCCCTAAACTGAAATTGAATATTCCACCATTTGAGGGTAGATATGTTCTGATATATATCTTACTTGGGAGTTAGAAAGCGAACAACGATTTACATGTTTACAATATCACGAGGAGGCGTGTTCTGCTGCTGTTTGTGCTTTCACTAGCTTTGCATGTGTTTGGTGGTCGAACATTGTAGATTATATCTGTTCCAGCTACTTGGGCTGCTTTGAAAACTGCTATGCGTACTCGTTGGGTTCCACCATATTATCAACGTGAATTACTTCAAAAATTGCAGCGTTTAAGACAAGGAAAAAATTCGTAGAAGAATATTATCGGGAATTGCAAGCTGGCTTGATTAGATGTGGTATTGTTGAGGAGAATGAAGCTATGCTTGCGTTTTACGGGTGGATTAAATAGAGATTCAGACCATTCTAGACTATAAGGATTATAATAATATCACTCGTTTATTCCATCTTGCTTGTAAAGCTGAGCGTGAAGTCTTGAGGATCGGCGAGCATTGGCGGCGCACTAACTTTTGCGCAGGTCGACCTTCATCATGGACACCACGTGCATCATCTACTTCCTTTGCACCATCACCTCCTTGGTGCCACCTCCAACCGTGATACAAGAAAGCGGGCACAACCACCACTATCGCCAAGAGCACACTGCTTTGGGCTGCACGAGCTCTTCTTCCATGGCGTCAGCAGGCACACAAGTGATATTATTTGTAAATCGTTGTAAGGGAAGAGGACATTTTGCGAGAGAATGCAAATCTCAGCGTGTGATGATTGCTCTCGAGGATGGTGGGTATGAGTCCGCTAGTGACTATGATGAGGAGACTTTGGCTCTTATTACACATGAGGAACACGGTGGAGATGATTACGATCATGAGACACAATACATGGCTCTTGAAGATCTTGTGGTATGAATGTTTAGTTGCTCAGCGTGTTTTGAGTGTGCAGAGTTACACAAGTGAGCAAAATCGGAGGCATAATTTGTTCCATACAAAGGGAGTTGTGAAGGCGTGCTATTGGCGTCATCATAGATGGAGGGAGCTGCAACAATTTGGCTAGCATGGAGATGGTGGAGAAGCTATCTCTCACCACAAGACCACATCCACATCCTTACTACATCCAATGGTTCAACAACAGCGGCAAGGTGAAGGTAACACGTCTTTGTTAGTGTGCATTTTAGTATCTCTACATATGCTGATTATGTTGATTGTGATGTGGTACCTATGCAAGCATGTTCCTTGTTACTTGGTAGACCATGGCAATTTGATAAAATTCTGTACACCATGGTAGAAACAATCAGTATACTCTTGTTCATAAGGATAAAAATATTACTTTGCTTCCTATGACTCTGAGTCCATTTTGAAAGATGATATTAATAGAGCTAATAAAGCAAAACAGGAGAAAATAAGAGTGAAAATCAGATTGTGGCAAAAGAATTTGAGCAACACATGAAGCCTAATAATAAACCATCTCATGTTGTACGAAATTAAATTGAAAAGTGCATGTTTACTTGCCACCAAATCTGATATTGATGAGCTAGATTTTGGCAAATCTATTTGCTATGCTTTTGTGTGCAAAGAGGCATTATTTTCATTCGAGGGCGTGCCTTCCTCTTTGCCCCTGCTTTGTCACTAACATTTTGCAGGAGTTCAGGCGTCTTTCCACAAGGCGTGCCACCGGATTACCACCTATTAGAGGATTGAGCATCAAATTGACTTAATTCGGTGCATCATTACCCAACCGTGCACCATACCGTACCAATCCGGAGAGGCGAAGGAGATTATCGTCAAATGCGAGGAGCTGCTCGACAAAGGTTATATCTGCGAATCCCTTAGTCCTTGTCTGTTCCTATTATTCTAGTGCGAAAAAGGATGGTGCGTCACGTATGTGTGTTGATTGTAGAGGCATCAATAATATTACTATTAGTTATCGTCACCCTATTCCTAGGCTAGATGATATGCTTGATGAATTGAGTGGCTCTACAATATTCTCCAAAGTTGATTTGCGTAGTGGATACCATCAAATTCGTATGAAATTGGGAGATGAATGGAAAACAGCATTTAAAACTAAGTTTGGATTATATGAGTGGTTAGTCATGCCTTTTGGGTTAACTAATGCACCTAGTACTTTCATGAGATTAATGAGCGAAGTTTTCGTGCTTTCATTGGACGATTTGTGGTAGTTTATTTTGATGATATCTTGATTTATAGCAAATCTTTGGAAGAACATTTGGAACATTCGTGCTGTGTTTTAATGCTCTACGTGATGCGTTTGTTTGGTAACCTTAGGAAGTGCACCTTTTGCCGACCGAGTATCTTTTCTTGGCTATGTTGTTACTCCACGGGGAATTGAAGTTGATAAAGCCAAGATTGAAGCTATTGAGAGTTGGCGCAGCCCAAAGCGGTCACACAAGTGAGGAGTTTCCTTGGCCTCGCTGGTTTCTATAGGCGTTTTGTGAGAGATTTCAGCACCATTGCTGCACCTCTCAACGAGCTTACAAAGAAGGATGTGCCTTTTGTTTGGGGTACCCGCAGGAAGATGCCTTCACGGTATTGAAAGCTAAGTTGACACATGCTCCTTTACTCCAACTTCACGATTTTAATAAGACTTTTGAGCTTGAATGTGATGCTAGTGGAATTGGATTAGGAGGTGTGTTATTACAAGATGGCAAACTTGTTGCATACTTTTACGAAAAATTGAGTGGGCCTAGTCTGAATTATTCTACTTATGATAAAGAATTATATGCTCTTGTTAGGACTTTAGAAACATGGCAACATTATTTATGGCCCAAAGAATTTGTTATACATTACGATCATGAATCTTTGAAACATATTAAAAGTCAAGCTAAACTGAATCGTAGACATGCTAAATGGGTTGAATTCATTGAGACTTTCCTTATGTCATTAAACACAAGAAGGGTAAAGAAAATGTTATTCTGGGGGGGGGGGGGGGGGGGGGGGGGGGGGGGGGCCCCCCCCCCCCCCCCCCCCCCCCCCCCCCCCCCCCCCCCCCCCCCCCCCCCCCCCCCCCCCCCCCCCCCCCCCCCCCCCCCCCCCCCCCGTAAGTCGGATGTCAAAATGACTCTACATGCGAAATTTTCCACCATAGGCTACATGGAAAGATGACTGGAGAGACACCTTGCTATCAAGTGGTATCGGAATTTCGGAGTTGCCGTGAGATTTTACGACTTTCCTGTAGCTTTAGATCGAGTCATTTTCATACTCTCAGTCCTCGACAATAAGCAAAAAATTAGGGTTAGACGTTCAAATCAGATGTCGAGCACATAATCTTTTTACGTATTTGCTTGTTGACATTGCTGGTTGCATCGTTGATGTCGAGTTCTGGTCTTAGAGTCTAGTCTTTTAGAGTTTGAGTTCTGGTCATAAGTTTCACCGCCCTGCCTATCATCATCGCCCTGCCATCTACCACCACGCTTATCCTCACGCTTGAATCCGTATCCATATACCACCACCGCTGCCATATACCACCACCGTTGCCATATACCACCACCATATATCCACCACAATCCGAGTTCCTTGCATATTAGATTTGTTTGGGATCCATCTAATTTCGATTCGTGTTTCCTTATCGAGTAGGTTTGGTTCAGCAATCTTTTGCCGTCCAGTAGAAAGGTTGGTTTCCAAAAAAAGTCGGAAACCACCCTCCGTTTAGGCCCAAAATTTTCCAAAAAGCATCGGGATAAAAAATTTCTGGCTATCCTATTTTAGGTGTTTCTAAGCGTATTGTGCGATCGCCGTTATAGAAAGTTTTTTGACCCGTTTCGGTTTTGGGTCCGCGTCAAAAAAAAATTTTAGTCGAAAAATTTACGTGCCCATCTGTCGATTTGACGGGAAGAGTTTTGAGACACTCGCCATTATAGTGATTTTTACAAAAAAAAAACCTTTGTTTCGTGCGGCCTGATTTTGTTATGTTCTGGCTCCGTCTCTTAACGGTCTAGCCTAGGACCCCTGTCGTGTTGGCGTTTATTCAACTTTGCATCTCGTTTGATTATTCTTGACCCTTTTGCTACCATATTATAACCTTCCAGCTCCACATACATCTCGTCGTGCGTTTGATTCTCCTATGTCCTATCCACTTTGGAGTTTTGACTACACGGTTCGATCACCACTTTCTTGGGTATGGTAAATTGATTTGCTTCCAGTTTGGTTTCCACCACCACCACCACCACTTCCTAGTAGCACAGGATCATATTCTTGTGTGTTTCTATTCTTGCTAACCATGGCGGGCCAGGCGTGGCGATTGGGAGAACGACAAACAAAACTACATGATAAGTTTGACAAATGATGATTGGACAGGTGCAAGATGTGTAAACAGTTTCGGCCATGGAGAAGAAATAGATGGCATTAGAAAGGCGTTTGAAACAAAGCGATAACAAGTTTGATGAATTGCTCTGCGTTTTCCACAACCACCGCCGCACCTACGGCACCTCTGCGTTGACAACAACGTTGAAGATCGGTATGGGCAGGCCGGCGTGTTCCTCTTGAGGCAACAAAATTCTGGTTGCTTCTTGCTACCTTGTTGGTGCTTCTTTGGCTCCACCCTCTCCTTTGCTGGTCTTGGGCGATGAGGGATGATTATTGGAAGGATTACGAGGATGAGGTTGATCAACATCGAACTACGTGCAACCACCGCACCACAACCACAGGTCGTCCACATGCAAATAATGGCAATGTTGGGGCTCCCCCTCGTGTGCGATCATGACCATCTCCCTAAATGAAATTGAATATTCCACCATTTGAGGGTAGATATGTTCGATATATATCTTACTTGGGAGTTAAGCGAACAACGATTTACATGTTTACAATATCCCGAGGAGGCGTGTTCCTGCTGTTGTTTGTGCTTTCACTAGCTTTGCATGTGTTTGGTGGTCGAACATTGTAGATTATATCCTGTTCCATACTTGGGCTGCTTTGAAAACTGCTATGCGTCTCGTTGGGTTCCACCATATTATCAACGTGAATTACTTCAAAAATTGCGCGTTTAAACAAGGAAAAAATTTTGTAGAAGAATATTATCGGAATTCAAAGGGCTTGATTAGATGTGGTATTGTTGAGGAGAATGAAGCTATGCTTGCGTTTAGGGTGGATTAAATAGAGATTAGACCATTCTAGACTATAAGGATTATAATAATATCCTTTCGTTTATTCCATCTTGCTTGTAAAGCTGACGTGAAGTCAGGATCGGCGAACGACTAACTTTTTGGTGACCTTCATCATGGACACCACGTGCATCATCTACTTCCTTGCACCATCCCTCCTTGGTGCCACCTCAACCGTGATACAAAAGCGGCACAACCACCTACTATGAAACACACTTTGGGCTGCGAGCTCTTCTTCCATGGCGTCAAAGCACACAAGTGATATTATTTGTCGTCGTTGTAAGGGAAGAGGACATTTTGAGAATGCAAATCTGCGTGTGATGATTGCTCGAGGATGGTGGGTATGAGTCCGCTAGTGACTATGATGAGGAGACTTTGGCTCTTATTACACATGAGGAACACGGTGGAGATGATTACGATCATGAGACACAATACATGGCTCTGAAGATCTTGGGTATGAATGTTTAGTTGCTCAACGTGTTTTGAGTGTGCAGGTTACACAAGCTGAGCAAAATCAGAGGCATAATTTGTTCCATACAAAGGGAGTTGTGAAGGACGTTTATTGCGTCATCATAGATGGAGGAGCTGCAACAATTTGGCTAGCATGGAGATGGTGGAGAAGCTATCTCTCACCACAAGACCACATCCACATCCTTACTACATCCAATGGTTCAACAACGCGGCAAGGTGAAGGTAACACGCTTGTTGTGTGCATTTTAGTATCTCTACATATCTGATTATGTTGATTGTGATGTGGTACCTATGCAAGCATGTTCCTTGTTACTTGGTAGACCATGGCAATTTGATAAAATTTGTACACCATGGTAGAAACAATCGTATACTCTTGTTCATAAGGATAAAAATATTACTTTGCTTCCTATGACTCAGTCCATTTTGAAAGATGATATTAATAGAGCTAATAAAGCAAAACAGGAGAAAAATAAGAGTGAAAATCAGATTGTGGCAAAAGAATTTGAGCAACACATGAAGCCTTAATAAACCATCTCTTGTTCGAAATTAAATTGAAAAGTGCATGTTTACTTGCCACCAATCTGATATTGATGAGCTAGATTTTGGCAAATCTATTTGCTATGCTTTTGTGTGCAAAGAGGCATTATTTTCATTCGAGTGCCTTCCTCTTTGCCCCTCTGTCACTAACATTTTGCGGAGTTCACGGCGTCTTTCCACAAGGCGTGCCCAGGATTACCACCTATTGAGGATTGAGCATCAAATTGACTTAATTCGGTGCATCATTACCAACCGTGCACCATACCGTACCAATCCGGAGGAGCGAAGGAGATTATCGTCAATGGAGGCTGCTCGACAAAGGTTATATCTGAATCCCTTAGTCCTTGTGCTGTTCCTATTATTCTAGTGCGAAAAGGATGGTCCGCTATGTGTGTTGATTGTAGAGGCATCAATAATATTACTATTGTTATCGCACCCTATTCCTAGGCTAGATGATATGCTTGATGAATTGAGTGGCTCTACAATATTCTCCAAAAGTTGATTTCGTAGTGGATACCATCAAATTCGTATGAAATTGGGAGATGAATGGAAAACAGCATTTAAAACTAAGTTTGGATTATATGAGTGGTTAGTCATGCCTTTTGGGTTAACTAATGCACCTAGTACTTTCATGAGATTAATGAAAGTTTCGTGCTTTCATTGGACGATTTGTGGTAGTTTATTTTGATGATATCTTGATTTAAAAAAAAAATTTTTTTTTTTTTAATGCCTCGGATGCCCGGTTTGGTTCTAAAAATAATAAGAAAATGTGGGAGGAATGCCCTCATATTGAATTTGCTTATAATCGTTCATTGCATTCTACTACTAAGATGTGCCCTTTTGAAGTTGTGTATGGTTTCCACCTCGTGCAATTGATTTGTTGCCTCTTCCATCTTGGAGAAGGTTAATTTTGATGCTAAAGAACATGCTGAATTGATTTTAAAATGCATGAGTTAACTAAGGAAAACATTGGCGTATGAATGCTAAATATAAACTTCTGGAGATAAGGGTAGAAAACATGTTGTGTTTTGGAGATCTTGTTTGGTTACATTTTAAGGATAGATTTCTGATTTGGCAAATCAAAGCTAATGCCACGTCTCTGGTCCCTTTAAGGTGTTGGAGAAAGTAAATGATAATGCATATAAACTTGAGCTGCTGCGATTTTGGGGTTAGTCCACTTTTAACATTGCAGATTTGAAGCCATATTTGGGTGAGGAAGATGAGCTGCCGTCGAGGGCGACTTCATTTCAAGAAGGGGTGGATGATGAGGACATCAATACCATTGTTACACCCAGCCCTCTGCTATACATCTTGGACCAATTACTAGAGCTCGCGCCTCAACTAAATTACGGTACTTTCGTTTCTTGGTAATGATTCTAATGTTCATGAGAATATGATCTGCCTAAATTGGATACATTTGTTTTGCTTACAAATGAAGGGCCTAGCTTGGAGAAGGATGAACATTGGAGCAAGAACACACATGGAGTTGATGATTTGGACTTTGAAGCCACCATAAGGAATGCATGAAGCCTTGGACGAAATATACAAGATGCCACTTCATAATATTCGTCCATAGGCTATTCTAGGTCTTCGTCACCTTATTATTGGGCCAGGCCATGTAATTTCGAAATACATTAGTATAGGCTATTTTTGAGTCCGTATGTGTGGGAAACAAGAGATAGGGTTAGTTTGGACCCCTCCACCAAGGGCACGAAATTCACCCCTCTTCCTCCATATATACAGCCCTTAGGGCACCGTTTAGACTTGGTTTTGTTTAGATCAAAAGTTCGCCATAGCTGCAACCCGTGCCGTTTGTGTTCAGCGACCGGACAAAGCGTCCAGAACCCCACCTTGATCAATAAAGCTTTCATCTTATATTCGCAATATCCAGTTGCAATCTCGGTTTCTTGCTTGTTCTTCGTTTGCTCCGGAAATAGACCCTCATGGTCGGGTTGATCGTGCTCGGCGTGGTCGATAACCTCTCGGAGTTGGTTTAGCGATTGCTAAGGCGGCGTCCTCGCCCGTTTGGTCGGATCGTCAAAGTCGACTTCCACCAGCGAAATCCACCATCTCCGAAAGGCAGAGCACCTTTGCCTCTATCGCCTTACGAGGGGAGCCTAACATTGCCATTATTTGCATGTGGGCGACACGGTGGTTGTGGTCTTTGGTGGTTGCCGTGGATTCGATGTTGATCAACCTCATCCTCATAATCGCCCACATACTCATTATCCTCCTCGGTACCGGCAGCGGATGGAGCAAAAACACCCTGATGGCCGGCACGAAATTTTGTCCGGCTCAATAGGAAACCTTGAGCTCGTCCATCTGATTCGGAAGGGCGTGGTTGTTGTCTTTCTTGAGGTCGATAGGTGCAGCCGGCGGTGGTTGTGGAAAGCCGAGCAATTCATCAAACTTGCTATCAAGCTTTGTTTCAACGTCTTCTCAATGCCATCTATCTTCTCCATGGCCTCGTCAAATCTATTTAGCACATCTTGTCCACTCATCATTTGCTGAAATTTATCATGGGCTGTTTGTTAGTCGGGTTCTCCCAATCGGTCTCATCGACGTGATCCTACCATGGTTGGCACAAATAGAAACACACAAGAATATGATCCTCTGAGACTACTAAAGTGGTGGTGGTGTATCACAAACCGTCAACAAATCTCAAATTCTTAGTTCTTACC
>JAHHZJ010002211.1:0-56299 GCA_021437245.1 Aegilops speltoides
CTTCAAGGCGGCGGGCTCTAGTTGAGTATTACGGGCCCTCCATGTGCTTTCCATCATACGAGTACTTTTGTACTACTTGTGATAATTCTGTGAAACTCTATATGTGGCGACGGTTGAGGCATTCAACATTCCCTCATCAGTGCGATTCTACGATGGAAAAGCGAAAGTACGTGTAAATGCGTCAGAAGTCTTGATCTTGTTTTTTAACAAGCATGAATCACAGCCCAAAAAGTGGTGGACGTTTCTTGAGGCTGCTTTGCCGCTTTATACACCAGGTTGTATATATCTTGAGGACCTGAGTTGCTTGGAGAATATAGATTGGGGAGGGTGGGTGGACTAAATTTTGGATCTAGAATCCACCTACGTGTTAGAGGCGAGAATGGTTTCCAAAGCAAGCTTTGGTTTGGGTCGATTCGGCACAAGAAGGCTATCCACGACCGGTTTTCGATAAAATATTTATTGAAAAGCCAATCTTGTTACCCAGTTTTGAAAGTACTCCTCACGGTAGACAAATTCTTGATCTGATGGCGGTAGCATAAAATATATCTGAGGGCTGAGCCAAGGATGCTCAACAAATTTATTACAAGGCGCCAATAATTATACATAATGGCGGGTATAACACAAGGTGAGTGGCATACTCTTGACTCGAACTAAAGCTGGCGGTGGTGGTATATCACGGTGAAGTGATATGCTCAACTAGCATCTCATCGGCGTCGAGTGAGGCTCGGTGAATTTATTTGGGTAGCGAGCGGATATAGTACAATGACCAAAACCAAAAGTGCATGCAGGACTATTTGGGACTCCTCTAGGCGTCGGACTCGCTATCGAACTCTTCATCCATGAGATCGCCGTCGACATCGGCCAAATCAACAAGCCGGTGAGTACTTTAAAAGTACTACGCAAGACCGTTCAGACGTAAGATATAACAAATGCATGCATGAAATGCGTCTTGATAAATACACCAATGCATGAACAGTATATTAGCATACGGAATAAATAAAAAGGAAGCGGCGGTAGTCATGAGAAAATCAACAACATAAACAAAATGAAACCCGATCGAATTATGCAAGCGGCGCCTCGAAAGGTAAATAAATAAATAGAAGGAAAAGAAATGCCACGGTCGGGCGTCGGCGGCGTCACATAAAGGCTTTAAAAAGAAATGCCACGATCGGGCGTCGGCGACACGCATAAAGGGCTTTAAAAAGAAATGCCACGGTCAGGCGTCTGGCGACACGCATAAAGGGCTTTAAAAGAAATGCACGGTCGAGCGTCTGGCGACGCATAAGGGCTTTAAAAGAAATGCCACGGTCGGGCGTCGGCGACACCGCATAAAGGGCTTTAAAAAGAAATGCCACGGTCGGGCGTCTGGCGACACCGCATAAAGGGCTTTAAAGAAATGCCGCGGTCGGCGTCGGCGACACGCATAAAGGGCTTTAAAAAGAAATGCCACGATCGAGGCGTCTGGCGACACCGCATAAAGGGCTTTAAAAAGAAATGCCACGATCGGGCGTCTGGCGACACCGCATAAGGGCTTTAAAAAGAAATGCCACGGTCGGGCGTCGGCGACACCGCATAAAGGGCTTTAAAAGAAATGCCACGGTCGGGCGTCGGCGACACGCATAAAGGGCTTTAAAGAAATGCCACGGTCGGGCGTCGGCGACACCGCATAAAGGGCTTTAAAAAGAAATGCCCGTCGATCGAGCGTCTGGCGACGCATAAAGGGCTTTAAAAGAAATGCCACGGTCGAGGCGTCGGCGACACGCATAAAGGGCTTTAAAGAATGTAACAACACTCATAACAAAAATTCAGCTCATAATAATAAGCGGGTTAGCACATCACAAGAATATCCCATTAAATCGTACTTAGTACTCATGAACTTTCTCGGAGTTTTGTCATCAACAAACACTTGTCGGGATAAGAATAGTATAGAATTTGATGATGATAAGATGATTCAAGGAGTTTTGACTCTGCGAGCTTGTACTAAAATCACCCACGGTCAGCGGTTTCCGTAGTCACGAAGGACTAGTTCCGTCTCGGTATTTGAAGAAAACACAGCGATCGGTACACACCCATCATACTTCTCGATGTCGGGAACCACCGGACATCGTTCAAGAAAAACTTTTGAGGCGGGAGATCACAATCTCGAATAGCATGGGATCGAATTTATATCTGGCAGCTCTAAGGGTGCCCCCTCTCGGTCCCAACGGAAACACCCATGCCCCTGACGGATGGTGGCTTTAATCCGAGGCCATGGAACCATCATCCGGCCTCTCCTTTTGGTGTGTACCGGAAGCGGTTTGCAACTTACTATGCCATATTCCTTGCGGAAAACATGTGGTAATGCAGAGTGGCGAAAGGGAATCGAACCGTCTGGGTTGATTCGGAGTAAAAGAGATGTGTGGCGTAAGACCGGCATGCTACAACACTGCCATCTTACCCATACTCATGCCAACACATGGCCATGCACCTCCATACACCACAAGTATGGATCAATGAAATTACATGTCTCCACATGCATGAATAATAACCTCCATCGGTATGCTCACCAACATGCTATGAAACTACTTACATGCAAACATGCCAAACACTCATCATATCAAAAGTCTCAACATGCTTGCCTGGTTCGGAGTAGTCGGAGCCTAGCTCGGTGAAGTTCAGCGGCTCCGTCACCTCCTTGGTATCTACGGTATAACGAGAAAATATCGCGCTATCGTGAATACGGAAGGTGCACAAAAATTATCTCAAATAATTTTCAAATAAATCTGATAAAAACTAGACAAAATTTCAAAGAGGACAGAAAAAGAATCAATCAAAATATGCTTACGATAAAAAGTTATTAGGGTTTTGTCCGAGGACCCATCGTAATAAACGAAACTTCCGGGGTTTTATTGCAAAAGCGAAGCGTTTGATTAGAATCGCCCGGCTCGGAGGAAAGCGTATTACGGCAAAAGGCGTTTTCAGAGCAGTTCGTTTAAAAGCGAGCAGAGAAGGTGATGGCGGGTCCCACCCGTCGAGTTCAAATTGAAAAGAAGCGTCGGGGCTCGTTGGCGCCAAAGGCATGATGATCGCCGGGCGATCCTGGCGAGTAAGTGATCGGGGAGTACCAGCGTGTTGAGGTGCCATTCGCGTCGGTTGGTGGTGGTGGTGGTCGGCCGTGGCACCACGTCGGCAGTAGCTCTGCTCCGTGAATGGCGATTCGAGGCGAGATGAAGCTCACGGAGAGGGCTGCAATGATCAAATTGCGAGGGTTAGGGATATGGTAGCTAGAGAGGAAGCTGGGCGGAGTTAGGGCATCGGAGGCGGCCTCACTGCAGCGAATCGGCTGGAGCCAGCCGGAGCAGGCGGCGGAGTTGGGAGAGACCTCCTCGAGGTCCTCCTAGTGGCTGGTGAGTGTAGGTGGAGTGTAGTGGCGTGCGTGCTCGAGAGGACTCGGGGTCTCTTTTATAAGCGACCGGCGGTTGCCTTGAACAGGATAAGTCCGGCGAGGATTCTGGCGGGCGATGGCTGGACAGAGGTGTTTAGGAGTTGGGCGTTATCGTTGTTGCCACAGAGCTGATTTGGTGCCGTGGCGTCGAGTTTAACTTCTTGAGGTGGAGTTCGACAGAGCAGGCGATCTTGAACGCGTCGGCGAGCGAGGCGCCCATGCTTGCCGAACCCGCGGCAGCGGTGCAGCGAGGTGTCTTTGGCGTGCATGAGGCCTGCGGAAGCGAGAAGCAATGGGCGGCGCGAGCGGCGTTGCGGGCGAGTCTTGTCTCCGTTAGCGCCACGGGTGGCGTTACGCCGTGGGAACGCCGGTATGGCGAGCGAGTGCTCCCGGCGGGAAGCCGCCAAGCGTGCGTGCAAGGCTGCGGACAAGCGAGCGAGCGGCAGCAGCGTGCCAAAACCTGATACCCTTAATGACTAAGCTGCCGGATGAAAAATGACCGCAAGCTGAATTTCTGCGGTGTTTGAGCGATTGCCGCGCGGTGTTGAAGAGAATGATTACGGCTTGTAGGAATTTTCCTTGGGCTGATTTTTGGTGGAGTGGCTCCTCAATGTCGATGGGCTGCCTGATTTTTGGTGGAATTTTTGGAGAGTGTAGGTATGAATTTCACCAAATTTGGCAAATCTGGTCCAAACTTGCGAAGAGTGTAGTTTGAAAAATTTGAAAAGAAGATGAGTGGATCAAGATGGTCTGGGTTGTGAGTACAAAGGACTAGCCGATGGGAGTTGGTTTGAGATCAAAACTCACAAGAAAAGGAACACTTGCTTTGTAAATGGTTCGGGCTCAAAATAATTATCGAGAAAAGATTTGAGAAAGAATTAATTCAAATAAAATCCAAAACTTGTTTGGATGAGTTGGGATAGTGAACTTAAGTTCTTTGGCAAGGAGGAGAGGAGGTTTTGGAGTGGTTTTACCACATGGGTAAAATCTGAGTCATGGATGGTTAAGAAAAGAAAGGTGACCCTAAATCTTTTCTTTGAAATATGAAAGAAGATAAACTCCAAAATCCAATTTTGGAAGGAAACAACAGAGGAATATTTAAAGGATCAAACCTAAGGTTTGAAGAAGAAAGCAGAGATGACAAACTTGCCAAAGAAAAGAGAAGTTAAAGAGAATAGCCTTTTACGAAAAGAAAAATAAAAGGCCTTTCTTAAAGAAAGAAAAGAAACCAGCAATGTTTTGCTAAAAACCAAATAAAATTTTGGAGTGTCACAACACCTACCCCTTAGGAAAAATCTAGTCCCGAGATTTGCTGATCATAAATAAGTGTGGATGTTCCGTCGAAGAAAATCCTCTCTTTCCCAAGTTGCTTCATTCTCGGTGTGATTGCTCCATTGGACTCTGAAAAACTTGATGGTTTTACATCGAGTTCTTCTTTCAGACTCCTCTAATATTCTTCTTGGATGTTCCCGATAGGTGAGATCTGGTTGTGCGTCAATGTTCTCGTGGGATACTTGTTTCTCTGGGTTGCTCACGTATTTCCTTAATTGTGAGGCGTGGAATCGTTGTGGGCGTCGGATAATTCTTTGGGCAAGTCTAGTTGGTAGGCTACCTTGCCTCTTCGTGCCACTATACAAAATGGTCAAACAAACCTTGGTGCTAGCTTTCCTTTGACCACTGAACGTTGCGGGCCTCTCATAGGGGATACCGTAGGTATACATAATCGCCGGGCTCAAACGACCTCTCGATGCTTTTGATTGTAATAACTCTTACATCGGCTTTGGCGGTCTTGAGTCGGTCCACTGATTGCTGACTTTTCCTCGGCTTCTTTGAGCATGTCGGGCGAAGATCTGTTATCTCGGTTTCGACCAATTTAGCGAGTCTGGCATCTCCGTCCGTAGAGGGCTTCAAAGGTGCCATTTGCAAGCTGGCACAGTGCTGTTGTTGTATCACGAACTTCGGCATATGGCAAGCTTTCTTCCAGCTGGTCCCATAGGTGAGGACACATGCTCTTAGCATGTCTTCTAGTATTTAGTTTCTGGCGTTACTGTTTGTCCATCGATGCAGGGATGGTATCTTTGTCTTGAAGGCAGTTGAGTTCGAGCTGTTGTAAGTGCTCCCAAAATCTAAAGGCAGGCTGGGTGCCTCATCGGATATTATTGTTTTAGGGACTCCATGCAAACAAACTATCACGGGCAAGATAAATCTTGGCAAGCTTACGAGTGGTGTGGGTTGTTTTCCTTTGGAATGAAATGTGCCACCTTGGTTAATCTGTCGTGATGACCCATATGGCATCATTTCAGCGTTGTGACCGAGGTAGTCCGACAATGAAGTCCATCCTATTTCATCCCATTTCCACTCGGTATTTTATTCGGTTGCGATGAACCGGCTGGTCTTTGATGTTCAGCTTTTATCGTTGACAAGAATCGCAACATGCAATGAAAGTGGCTATATCCCTCTTCATACCGTGCCACCAAAATCTTTCTGAATATCCTTATACATTTTGGTTCCTCGGGGTGGATCGAATATGGGCGGTGTGGGCTTGACTAAAATTTGATGTTTGAGGTCCTCTATATTTGTACTTGATGCATCTCCGTACCATAAGGTTCCTTCATTGTCTATGATGAATTCGAGGCCTTGCCCATTTTACCTTTATTTTTATGCCTTCGATCTTTGGGGTGTTTATCTTGAGCTTCTTTGATTTTCTCCACAAGGTTGGGTTGAATTTCCAAATTTGTTATGGTGCCTCCGTGACCATTACCAAGTTGAGTTTAGTAAATTCTTGTTGGAATTCAGGTCTCAAACACAGCGGTACTGTTGTTGTCGGATGGGGTTCCGACTAAGAGCATCTGCCACAACATTTGCCTTCCACTGGATGATAGTGAATACCCACATCGTAATCTTTTACCAATTCCAACCAGCGCCGTTGTAAGTAAATTGAGTTACGGCTGTGTAAAAATATACTTGAGGCTTTTATGGTCGTATATATTTCTAGCGATTCCCCGATGGGAAGTGCCTCCATTCCTTGAGTGCATGTATATTGCTGCCAATTCTAGGTCATGAGTGGGATAATTTTCCTCGTGTTCTGAAGTTGCCTTGAAGCGTATGCAACAACTTTGCCCTCTTGCATTAAATGCATCAAGAGACCCTTCGGGGCGCATCACAATATACTTCAAAATTCTTGTGTATATACGGCACAATTAATACGGTCTTTGTCGTTAATTTCCTCTTTAGTTCTTGGAAACTTTTCTCACGAGCTTGATCCACTCAAATTTCTTGTCTTTTTGAGTAAGCTGCGTCATTGGCTTAGCTATGGTGGAGAATCCCTCAATAAATCTGCGGTAATATCCTGCCATTCGAGGAAACCGTACATCTGTTACATTGGCGGTGGCTTCCAACCAATTCGGCCTTGACTTTTACGGGTCCACGGCAATACCTTCTTGATTTATCGTGGCCCAAAAAGCCTACTGTCTTAACCAAAATTCACACTTGCTGAATTTGGCGTACAATTATGTTTTAGAGTTCCCCTAACACAATCTGAGGTGTTACGCATGCTCTTAGGTGTCTTGGAATATATCAAAATATCGTCAATGAATACCACAACAAACTTGTCCATAAACTTCATAAATACTTTGTTCATGAGGTGAACAAAATATCTTGAAGCGTTGTCATTCAAATGGCATTCTTGTGAACTCATACAGTCCGTATCACGGAGGTGAAAGCTGTCTTGGGGATATCCTCATGCGTACCTTTAATTGATGGTAACTGATCTTAAGTCAATTTTGAAGACCACGGCTTGGCGAGCTGGTCAAATAAATCATTTATTCTTGGCATTGGGTATTTGTTCTTGATTGTGACCATATTAAGTGCTCGGTAGTCTACACACAATCTCAGTGTTCCATCCTTCTTTTTGGCAAATAAAATTGGTGAACCCCAAGGGGAGGAGCTGGCTCGTATATATCCTTTGTCTAGTAATTCTTTTATTTGCTTCTTCAATTCTACCAACTTCGGATGGTGCCATTACGTATGGTTTCTTGTATATGGGGTGGTTCGGTGCTAGCTCAATGCTGAATTCTATTTCCCGATCTGGTGGCATGCACAGTAATTCTTGGAAATCGTGCAGGAAATTCACACTCTTTGGAACTTTGTTTAGTTCGAGAAATGTCCACTTTATACAATCTTGGTTGCGAGATATTTTTACATCTTGGGCGAAACTCTTACTATTTTCGAGGTGATGAGTGAAATTACGGATCGGTTGAAGCGTCGATAAAACCTTTGTTGGTGGTTAACCAATCCATCCCTAGGATGCGTCCGATCCATTGTTTTCCAAAACAATGAGATTTGCGTGGAACTCTAATCCTTCAAACTTAATAACCACACCTTGGCGGTAACTCACGAGTAACTTGCTGATTTCGAGGACTTGATGATCATCGATTTTTCCAAAGGAAGCATCGAAAAATTATTTTCAAAGCAAAACCTTTGAAATGAATGAGTGAAGCTCGAGAATCAAACAAAACCATGGCAGGTATTGTGTTGTGAAGCGTGCGTCACGATATCCGGGGCGATACGGGCTTCCTCACGGGGTCACGTGGTTGAGATGACCCTTCTGTGGTTGTTATTGGGGTTGAAATTGTTTAAACAGGTGCTGAATTATTGCCACCGTTGTTAAACCGGGGTTGAGTTCCTTGGTTTGGGGCATTGCTTGGCATAATGCCTTCCTCTCCTGAGCGTAACAAATGCTTGCTGGGCGATATCGAACTCCTTGTCCCTTGCATGAAAATTTTTGATTGGGCGTGAGGCGCTTATGCGTGGTTGTCGTCCACCTTTACGAAAATCTATCTTGCTTGATGGTTGCGAGCATGGTTTATACGGTCCCTTTTTAACTTGCGGAAATCTTCAAGCTCGTCTCTCATTTTCGGGGTAATGGCTTTATCCACCGGTGTTTTAAAATCTGGAAAAGTGTGTACAACCAGTTGGCATTTAAGTCTGAGCGCTAGACCGTCAAGAATTTTCCATCTTCTTGCTTTCGGTCATCGTTCTTCATTGGCGTAGCGGGACAATAAAGTGAACTGACCATTGTAATCTGACACTGTCATATTCCTTTGTTTGAGGTCATCGAACTCTCTCTTCTTGATTTTCATAATACTCTTGGGAATGTGTGCACCACGAAAACCTTCCTTGAAATCATCCAGGTTATATTATTTTCATTGGGATGCATGTGCGGGAAATTTTCCCCTGCAAGCGGCTGCTCTGTGAGATAGTCACGGTGCATATAATACTTTTCCTGAGTGCGAACATCTTGCAATATTTAATTTTCTCTCCATATCTGAAGCCGGTCCTCGGCTTCAAGAGGTTTGTCGATATGAGAAAATGTGCGAGGGCGTGTCTTACGTAATTGAGATAATTTGGAATCTGCGGATCTGCCCATGGTGATTTCCCATGTTGAAAACTTGGTTCATCATTTCTCGATGTTGTTGCTGACTTTGTTCAAAAGCGGCACATTTGAAAAGTGCCGTTTCACTGCCCTGTTGACACTGTTGTCCTCGCGTGTTATTGTTTATGCAGTTGAGTGTCACAATTTTCCTCTGGCGGATTTGGCATGGAAGCGCGTCCAGGGCGAGACATTTTCACTCTGGGGATACATTTTGTAAAACCCATAAGAACAAGCAGAAAAGAATGCAAAATTTAAATCCATAAATTCACGGGGTTTTCAAATAAGAATAAAAATGCCAAGACAACACAAAAAACAAAAGATTTGCGCGGAGAAGAACTGCTCATTCGTATCTTACAGCGATCGATAATTATACAATACATCACTCGGGATAGGCGTACATAATCGACATGTTATTTAGGCTAGTGCACTTCTCCACTTCCTACATGATCATAAGCAGGCTACTTCTCACAACCTATGTACATATACACATATCGTACAAGCGGCATCTCGCATGTCGGTTAAGCGTACTCGATCGGAGATGTTGGCGATCTCCTTGGCTCTGCCAAGGGTGAAGCGAAATGAGGGAGTCGACCTCCTCCTCACTAATAGGCTCGGGCGTGGAGTGCTTTGTTGAGAAGGTGGAGGCGGGTGCAGGTGGAGCAACCACGAACGAGGATGGGCGCAAGGTTGGTGTATACGTGTTGGAGTGGGCGATGACTTGGTTGAATTCCTCGGTGGTAGGCGGTGACGACTCGGTGCATAGGATCTGAGGGCGAGACAAGCGTCGATGGCGGTGCGGTGTGCAGGAGCTCCCTCTGTTGGCGGCCTGACCATGGGCTGAGTCCATGCGGCGACCACGAAGTAAATCCACCAAATTGTCGAATGCTGCCTCCGGGGCGGAGATACTCAATAAGCATCTCAAAGGCCTCGTCCGTTCTCCTCTGGGGACAGGAGAATGCATAGTGGCAGTGTAGGGCACATGGCATGGGAGGTAGCGATAGCAGCGAGTCTTCATTGAGGAAGGACATCACGAGGCGAGCTATCGCCTCACGGGCTACCATCTGCATAGCATGCTTCTCCGTGAGCATGGCTCTTCCCACAAGCCGGGCGTCGTAACTCAACCGCCCTCCCTTGAATTGCACAGCGACTTTGGTGCATGGTCGGTTGTCGTTGACCTTGTCTTTGGTAGAATGTGAAAGCTGGGCGCCTGAGATGGCCCCATCGCGACTGAGCAGCGAGGAGAGAAGCAGCGAACCCATCAGACACGTTGGCGAACATCGAGACTTCGCGGCCGTCGTCGACCATCTACAACAGCGAGCAAAAATTCTGAAAGGTCGGATCATAAATTTATCTTGGTATCGGAAAGAATGTCTCGATTGTAAAAAAAAGATAAGACAAGACAATCTTGTGCTAATCACCGATTAGCGATCGCACCTAGTGGCTTCTCTGATCGGCTGGCTCTGGTACCAAGCTTGTCACGACCGGTTTTCGATAAAAATATTTATTGAAAAGCCAATCTTGTTACCCAGTTTTGAGAAGTACTCCTCACGGTAGACAAATTCTTGATCTGATGGCGGTAGCATAAAATATATTACGAGGCTGAGCCAAGGATGCTCAACAAATTTACTACAAAGCGCCAATAATTATACATAATGGCGGGTATAACACAAGGGTGAGGTGGCATACTCTTGACTCGAACTAAAGCTGGCGGTGGTGGTATATCACGGTGAAGTGATATGCTCAACTAGCATCTCATCGGCGTCGAGGTGAGGCTCGGTGAATTTATTTGGGTAGCGAGCGGATATAGTACAATGACCAAAACCAAAAGTGCATGCAGGAGGACTATTGGGACTCCTCTAGGCGTCGGACTCGCTATCGAACTCTTCATCCATGAGATCGCCTTCGTCGACATCGGCCAAATCAACAAGCGGTGAGTACTTTAAAAGTACTCGCAAGACCGTTCAGACGTAAGATATAACAAATGCATGCATGAAATGCGTCTTGATAAATACACCAATGCATGAACAGTATATTAGCATCGGAATAAATAAAAAGAAAGCGGCGGTAGTCGCGATGAAAATCAACAACATAAACAAAATGAAACCCGATCGAATTATGCAGGCGCGCCTCGAAAGGTAAATAAATAAATAGAAGGAAAGAAATGCCACGATCGTCGGCGTCGGCGGCGTCACATAAAGAGCTTTAAAAGAAATGCCACGATCGGGCGTCTGGCGACACCGCATAAAGTGCTTTAAAAGAAATGCCACGATCGAGGCGTCGGCGACACGCATAAAGGGCTTTAAAAGAAATGCCACGATCGGGCGTCGGCGACACCGCATAAAGGGCTTTAAAAGAAATGCCACGGTCGGGCGTCGGCGACACGCATAAAGGGCTTTAAAAGAAATGCCACGGTCGGGCGTCGGCGACACGCATAAAGGGCTTTAAAAAATGCCACGGTCGGGCGTCGGCGACACCGCATAAAGGGCTTTAAAAGAAATGCCACGATCGGGCGTCGGCGACACGCATAAAGGGCTTTAAAAAGAAATGCCACGGTCGGGCGTCTGGCGACACCGCATAAAGGGCTTTAAAAGAAATGCCACGGTCGAGGCGTCTGGCGACACGCATAAAGGGCTTTAAAAAGAAATGCCACGGTCGGCGTCTGGCGACACCGCATAAAGGGCTTTAAAAAATGCCACGATCGGGCGTCGGCGACACCGCATAAAGGGCTTTAAAAGAAATGCCACGGTCGGGCGTCTGGCGACACGCATAAAGGGCTTTAAAAGAAATGCCACGGTCGAGGCGTCGGCGACACGCATAAAGGGCTTTAAAGAATGTAACAACACTCATAACAAAATTCAGTTCATAATAATAAGCGGGTTAGCACATCACAAGAATATCCCATTAAATCGTACTTAGTACTCATGAACTTTCTCCGGAGTTTTACATCATCAACAAACACTTGTCGGGATAAGAATAGTATAGAATTTGATGATGATAAGATGATTCAAGGAGTTTTGACTCTGCGAGCTTGTACTAAAATCACCCACGGTCAGCGGTTTCCGTAGTCACGAAGGACTAGTTCCGTCTCGGTATTCGAGAAGAAAACACAGCGATCCGGTACACACCCATCATACTTCTCGATGTCGGGAACCACCCGGACATCGTTCAAAAAACTTTTGAGGCAGGAGATCACAATCTCGAATAGCATGGGATCGAATTTATATCTGGCGCTCTAAGGGTGCCCCCTCTCGGTCCCAACGGAAACACCCATGCCCCGACGGATGGTGGCTTTAATCCGGGGCCATGGAACCATCATCCGGCCTCTCCTTTTGGTGTGTACCAGGAAGCGGTTTGCAACTTACTATGCCATATTCCTTGCGGAAAACATGTGGTAATCAGGGAGTGGCGAAAGGGAATCGAACCGTCTGGGTTGATTCGGAAGTAAAAGAGATGTGTGGCGTAAGACCGGCATGCTACAACACTGCCATCTTACCCATACTCATGCCAACACATGGCCATGCACCTCCATACACCACAAGTATGGATCAATGAAATTACATGTCTCCACATGCATGAATAATAACCTCCATCGGTATGCTCACCAACATGCTATGAAACTACTTACATGCAAACATGCCAAACACTCATCATATCAAAAGTCTCAACATGCTTGCCTGGTTCGAGTAGTGGAGCCTAGCTCGGTGAAGTTCAGCGGCTCGTCACCTCCTTGGTATCTACGGTATAACGAGAAAATATCTGGCGCTATCGTGAATACGGAAGGTGCACAAAATTATCTCAAATAATTTTCAAATAAATCTGATAAAAACTAGACAAAATTTCAAAGAGGACAGAAAAAGAATCAATCAAAAATATGCTTCGATAAAAAGTTATTAGGGTTTTTGTCCGAGGACCCATCTGTAATAAACGAAACTTCCGAGGTTTTATTGCAAAAAGCGAAAGCGTTTCAGATTAGAATCGCCGGCTCGGAGGAAAGCGTATTACGGCAAAAGCGTTTTCAAGCAGTTCGTTTAAAAGCGAGCAGAGAAAGTGACAGGCGGGTCCCACCGTCGAGTTCAAATTGAAAAAGGCGTCGGAGGCTCGTTGGCGCCAAAGGCCGCATGATGGTGGCCCGGCGATCCTGGCGAGTAAGGTGATCGGGAGTACCAGCGTGTTGAGTGCCATTCGCGTCGGTTGGTGGTGGTGGTGGTGGCGGCGAGCACCACGTCGGCAGTAGCTCTGCTCCGTGAACGGCGATTCGAGCGAGATGAAGCTCACGGAGAGAGGCTGTAATGATCAAATTGCGAGGAGGTTAGGGATATGGTAGCTAGAGAGGAAGTTGGGCGGAGTTAGGGCATCGGAGGCGGCCTCACTGCAGCGAATCGGCTGGAGCCAGGCGGAGCAGGCGGCGGAGTTGGGGAGAGACCTCCTCGAGGTCCTCCTAGTGGCTGGTGAGGTGTAGGTGGAGTGTAGTGGCGTGCGTGCTCGAGAGGACTCGGGGTCTCTTTTATAAGCGACCGAGGCGGTTGCCTTGACAGGATAAGTCGGCGAGGATTCTGGCGGAGCGATGGCTGGACAGAGGTGTTTAGGAGTTGGGCGTTGTCGTTGTTGCCACAGGCTGATTTGGTGCAGTGGCGTCGAGTTTAACTTCTTTGAGGTGGAGTTCGGCCGGAGCAGGCGATCTTGAACACGTCGGCGGCGAGGCGCGCCTACTTGCTTGCAGCCCGGCAGCAGTGCAGCGAGGTGTCTTTGGCGTGCATGAGGCCCGCGGAGCGAGAAGCAATAGGCGGCCTTGAAGCGGCGTTGCGGGCGAGTCTTTGTCTCCGTTAGCGCCACGGGTGGCGTTACGCCCGTGGGACACGCCGGTGGCCAGCGAGCGAAGTGCTCCGGCAGGAAGCCGCCAAGCGTGCGTGCAAGGCTGCGGACAAGCGAGCGGCGGCAGCAACGTGCCAAAACCACGATACCCTTATGGCTAAGCGCCGGATGAAAAATGACCTGCAAACTGAATTTCTGCGGTGTTTGAGCGATTGCCGCCGGTGTTGACAGAATGATTACGGCTTGTAGGAATTTTTCCTTGGGCTGATTTTTGGTGGAGTGGCTCCTCAATGTCCCGATGGGCTGCCTGATTTTTGGTGGAATTTTTGGAGGTGTAGGTATGAATTTCACCAAATTTGGCAAATCTGGTCCAAACTTGCGAGAGTGTAGTTTGAAAAATTTGAAAAGAAGATGAGTGGATCAAGATGGTCTGGGTTGTGAGTACAAAGGACTAGCAGTGAGAGTTGGTTTGAGATCAAAACTCACAAGAAAAGGAACACTTGCTTTGTAAATGGTTAGGGCTCAAAATAATTATCGAGAAAAGATTTGAGAGAAGAATTAATTCAAATAAAATCCAAAACTTGTTTGGATGAGTTGGGATAGTGAACTTAAGTTCTTTGGCAAGGAGGAGAGGAGGTTTTGGAGTGGTTTTACCACATGGGTAAAATCTGAGTCATGGATGGTTAAGAAAAGAAAGGTGACCCTAAATCTTTTCTTTGAAATATGAAAGAAGATAAACTCAAAAATCCAATTTTGGAAGGAAACAACAGAGGGAATATTTAAAGGATCAAACCTAAGGTTTGAAGAAAGCAGAGATGACAAACTTGCCAAAGAAAGAGAAGTTAAAGAGAATAGCCTTTTACGAAAAGAAAAATAAAAGGCCTTTCTTAAAGAAAAAAAGAAACCAGCAATGTTTTTGCTAAAAACCAAATAAAATTTTGGAGTGTCACAAGGGCTCAGAGCAAATATATGCTTGAACCCGATTCGAGGCGTAAGGTCCTATCAGGAGGAAGTATCAGCTCGGGGATTGAGAGACCCGAACATACTTGTTTTCAACATGGGGAGGAAGTGTGCGTTGGCTGGTTCCTCAACGACCGCTACAAGGTGGGTGATAGGCGGGTGATTAATTTCCCTCTGGTCAGGCTTGATCCTGTTCCGGTCATAGTCCGTTGAGAATCCCAGGGCGGCGATGCGGTCCAGCAGTTCGTTTAAAGACGAAACATTTGTCGGATCCAACTTTTTAGAGTACTTAGGGCCGATCTTGAAGGCGGTGTTGGCGGCCATGGGGAAATGCAGGCTCGATGGTGGCGCAAGCCTTATGGTGAAACCGCCAAACTAGAGGTCTTCGAAGCTAGGCATCCTCGAGTGATATTTTCGTGATGACTAGGCGAGCCATAGATAGCTTTTTGCGGACAACAACATAGAGCTCTCAATGAAAGCACCATTGTCGATTATCGAAAAGCGAGATCTTGGGTAGGGGCCCAAGCTGTGCATATAAGGATCAATGGTAATAGGAGGCCGAGGGACACGGTGTTTACCTAGGTTGGGCCCTCTTAAGGAGGTAAAATCCCTACTCTGCATGATTATATTAAGCGAGTATGAAGATTACAAGAGTTGATCTACCTCGAGATCATAATGGCTAAACCCTAGATGTATAGTCTCTGAGTATTCCAATGATGGTAAAGAAGATAGCCTCTCGGACTAACCCCTCAATTTATATACACCGGGGGAGCTTACGGTTTAATACAAGGTCGGTTCATCGGGAATGAAGCTTCCGGACTCTAATCTTGCATACGTATTGAGAAGTCCCATCTGGACACGGAGGATAATCTTCAGCTTGATCTTGTATGGCCCATCCAGCCCGGCCCATACTCCTGGGCTAGACACCTCAGGACCCCCAAATCCAGGACTCCCTCTCCATTCTTCTCTGAGCTAACCATTCTAGGCAGTCAGACATGAGCATGAGTGTCAACGAGGCTAAGAAGAACCGATAGGAAGCTGTTTTGTCAAAAGGTAATACACCTTTGTCATATTGCCGAAGAATCCGAGAAAACAATAGCATGGAACCATTTTTCATGCGAGATCTGATAAATTCCCAAAGAGGGAGGGAGGGAGGGAGTTTGGCTAGGCTTGGTCCACGTCAATAGGAAGGCATTACCGAGAGAGCATGCGAATCAGGGGTGTCAGTGTCAAAACCGGCGGATCTCGGGTAGGGGGTCCCGAACTGTGCGTCTAGGCAAATGGTAACAGGAGACAAGGGACACGATGTGTTTACCCAGGTTCGGGCCCTCTCGATGGAGGTAAAACCCTACTCCTGCTTGATTGATATTGATGATATGGGTAGTACAAGAGTGGATCTACCACAAGATCAAGGAGGCTAAACCCTAGAAGCTAGCCTATGGTATGATTGTTGTAATGGTTGTTCGTCCTATGGACTAAAACCCTCCGGTTTATATAGACACCGGAGTGGGCTAGGGTTACACAGAGTCGGTTACAATGGTAGGAGATCTACATATCCGTATCGCCAAGCTTGCCTTCCACGCCAAGGAAAGTCCCATCCGGACACATGACGAAGTCTTCAATCTTGTATCTTCATAGTCTTGGAGTCCGGCCGATGATGATAGTCCGGCTGTTCGGACACCCCCTAGTCCAGGACTCCCTCAGTAGCCCCTGAACCAGGCTTCAATGACGATGAGTCCGGCGCACATATTGTTCGGCATTGCAAGGCGGGTTCCCCCTCCGAATAATTCATAGAAGATTTGTGAACACCAGGATAGTGTCCGGCTCTGCAAAATAAATTCCACATTCCACCGTAGAGAGAATAATATGTACACAAGTTCAGTCTGCTGACGTATTTTGTGGCATGACGTCACACCACTACCAAGCCTTTACTTGAATCGTTTTATTATACCACCTCGGTAGCGTTTAGCGGCGGTTTCCTTAGCACGTCTTGTCGAGCGAGATCGTGTTCCCCTTATTCGAGATTCCCATCAATACGGACGTGGGTAACCCAACGCGCCATTGATTGTGGCGCTTAGGAGATAGCGAGTTTTACCGGGCGATGGGGGCGCATAGTCTTAAATACGCCCATATATAAGGGATAAGGATCCGCCTTTTTACCTCGCCTTCTTCCTCCTTTGCTTATCCATGAGTGCTCACTCGAGCTCCAGCGCCCAAGTCCACATCTCGTCTCAACCTTCTCCAGCCATGTCGGAGGCGGGAGGCAAGTGGATGGCCTCCTCCGTTCTGGAGGGCACATCGAGAAGCTGCTTGGCGTCGGATACCTATCCAGCGACATCGCGCACGGCTGCCCAATGAGGCAGCTCATCCCCACCCTAGGCCTCATGAGAGGTCGTATTTCTTCCCCACTTCCTCCGTGGTGGGCTTCCCACTTCACCCCTTTGTCAGGGGCTCATGTACTACTCGGCTGGACTTCCACGATCTGGCGCCAAACTTTATCCTCAACATCTCGGCGTTTATAAATGGTGTGCGAGACCTTCCTCTGCATCCAGCCCCGCCGACTTGTGGCTAAAACCTTCAATGTTAAGTCGAAGGTGGTGAAGAAGCGTCAAGCGGAGTCTTGGGCGCCATGGTGGGCAAAATGCCCAGCGTCATCGCTCGAGGTGCCTTCGTGGAGTCCGTCAAAGGGTGGTGATCGGGGTGGTTCTACATCACCGAGCCACATGACCCTAAATGGGCAGCGGCCCCGAGTTCAGATCTGGTATCCCCATGCAGCTCACCTCACGGAGAGAGAAGGGCTTTCTATGGGGTAGTTGGAGGAGCGAGGACTCGATCCTATCTCCAGACCACAGTGAACAAGAAGCTTAAGCTTGTCAGCGTGATCGAGTCATGCCCGTCCGCGGATTCTCCCATGCCAGCAGCGGGCCTTCAATTTGTGGGAGTTCGATCCGGCACTGCACTGCCGGACCACTGGCGGGCTCTTTGACCTGACGTCTGAAGCTGCACGGAGGTGCTGTTCAAGGCGGAAGCCCCGCATCCATGGCGAAGATCGCGGATTCAGCACCAAGCGCCCGGCGGCGAGGTAAGCTTTGTTAACCTTCATGGGACACTTATTTCTTTCATAGTTTGACTCTATGTGGGATCTAGAACTCCCAATGCCTTTAACAGGGGTGGCGAGAGGGCGTCCGGACAGGTTAACTCTCCGGCTCCCTTCACGAAGACCAGCGGACACCCGTTTAACGGGGCTCTGGTTTGGCCCTTTATGTGGTGCGGAGAGGAAGGCCAAGAAGAAGGCCACGGGAACCGAAGGAGTTCCGGCGCCCGATGATGTCGGACTCATCGTCCGATGGCTCCGGCGGACTCTTCCCGAGCGAGGAGGAGAAGAGGACTCTTCCGGAGAGGAGAAGAAGAGAAAGCTTCCCCAGCGAGGGAGGCGAAGGGTCCAAGAGGAAGGACCCTTCCTCCGAACAGCTCCATGCGCCGACGATGGCGGCGGCGAGATCTTAAGTATCCAGTTCTAAATGATTTATAATTTCTCTTTTTGCCACATGGTGTCCTTCTAATGCCGCATACAACTTTGTAGTCGGCGAGGGCGATTTCCGCTTCTTGGCGGGTCCTTGGCTCCATCGGATGTGGATTCCATTCATTGCCTCCACCCCTCGTGTGGCGGGGCCAGGGTGGGATCCGGAGGACCCGCCGAGAGGGAGGCTCGGAGGTGCCACAGGGCATCCTCCGGACTCCATGCCGGACTCCGCACGGAACCCAGATGGTTACAGAGTCCGGCGGCCCCCGCCGTAGAAGGGCAAGACCGTGACACGGCAGCCTCCGTCCAACGGAGGCACGGACAACTTGTTGGGCGCTCAGCGGCGCTTCCATCAGGAAGAACATCGCACTATCATGAGTGCGGTGATTGAAAGTTCATCTCGCCAAGCGGGCTGACCGAAGCACTGTAGCAGCCTTCTAACGGGCTTTGAGGTAGAAATTTTAAAATATGTAATGTAATACCGCATAGGCAGTAGCCCTTGATGCTCGGTTCGGTGTTGGAAAGAAAAACGGGTGAGGATCTAAAAGATATCTGTGAGGAGTTCTAAAAATTATGTCAATATGGGTTTGCGAGGCTGCTTCTTGACCTCTGCCCGCCTTGGCAGTGGTCGATGCTTTAAAGCTAAACCTCGGCGGTCAGAGAGCTCAGCCTTGCCAAAAAGCAGCTCGAGGACAAAGAAGGTGAGTAACACGGTATTAAATTTGTACCTTATAGAAAAGGATTTTGGTTGCAAGAGAAATAAAAAGGATAGCGTGGGCGCTGCGAGGGCCCGCGAGCGAGTGGCGACCACTGAAGTGGGCCGTGTCACGTGTGGCGTAATCTTGACATGAGCCAGCGGAGGCGAGAGAAGTAGGAGGCGCGGGTGGCGGAGGTGCAGCAAGGGCTCCAGGCTCTCATGTAAAAGCATGAGAGATTGGAGCGCAACTCGAACTTCGAGAGTCGAGCTTGCCTCGGCTCTTGAGAGTGCCAACCGCTAAGTCCAAGGCCCATAAGGCCCTCCGGAGATTGAGGCGGTGAAGAAAATAGCGGCGGGTAAGGCATTTTTCATGCAAAGCAAGCATGTTAAAGTGAATTACATTACTTACCAATTCAAAGCTCTCCGGGAGCATTTGCGAGATCTTCCTCATGGCGTGTCCGATCTTTGCTGCATTCTCTGGGGCGAGGAGGGGCTCAGCGAAGAAGGTCTTTGGTCTCGGTATCTTTGAGGCGGACATCAGTGCCCTTATAGCGACCAGTGAAGCGGTGGTCGAGCTCCTAAGGTAGCCGAGCAGGCCATGAAGGGCCTCATAGTCCGGTTGTGGCTGAAGAGGCCATGCACAGGAGCTATTTTAGCATGGTGCGGCGGTTGGTGGATCGTGTCCCTAGGTGGAAGTCATCAAGCGCTCCGCTTTGCATTGAAGGTGCCCGTCGGGCCTTGCCAGCATAAAGGTGCCTTTGGGGCGGCTGGATCTTGAGAAGCTTTGTGAGACGCGCCGTTGATGGCAAGAATGTCATACGCCGAAATGTATTATTAGAGTGTCTGAAGGGTGCCATAAGATTGCGGATGAGTGCTCCAAAGATGTAATATTTGAGTAGACTCGCGATGTGTTATCTGTCGCCGAAAACTTTGTTCATATCGCTAAGCAAGCGCTTATTGATTTAAAATATTACCTTACGTGTGGACATTTATCAAATCGAGAGATGGCAAGTCGTAAACTTCAGCCCCCATGCCCACAGTGTTGGGGTGTTCGGGATAAACTTGGCGCTCTTGTTCCCATATTTGGGTCCATCTAGGGAGGCGTTCAACACGACGAACAAGGCAACCGGACTTATAATGCTTGAACACTCTCACTTAGACATAGAATTCTATAATTTTAAATTTCGGTGAAGCCCCTAGTGTTCGGAAGACCGAGTTCGGGGTGCTATCCACGCCTGAGCGGGACAAAGTCGGTTCCTCGCTCTAAGCGGCATAAGTCTTTAGGGACTCGAAAAGACCTCTCGAACAGCGACCAGCTCTCGCCTTATCATGACGGTCAGTTTTAGCTTTCTCCACTGAGGCGCTCGCCCAGCTCAACCAGTGGTTCTCCCAGTGCTACCTTAGCCGATGGAACGGAGCGTAAGGTACCAAAACATGGGAGCTGGGCAAACCCAACTATTGACCCAAGACATGATTCGGAGCCGATGCATATAGTGCTATAAGTTCGGGGTGCCGCACTTGTGAAAGTGTTCGGACTTATCACACCATAATGTGGGGAACATAAGCCCCTGGTGTATTCGGCCGTATCAAAGTGTACTGATGCAAAACGTCATAAATGAACATATATGTAAGAAATGAATGCAATTATAAGCGAAAAAGTGATGCATTGTTTTATTCAAAGAATGCTGCCATGAGTGCAGAACGATACAAATAGTGCGGTAAGCAAGGGATTGGATGATCAAACATGTATCCCTCCAGGGGTAGGCTGCGGAATGGTGTATTAAACAGATTTAATGCTCATAATGGAGACCACCTGAGTATTCGTTGTAGCCTTTGTCCTTCCTGGCTGTTGCATCGTGAGTTGGCGGATCATTTGCGGACGGGGCCTCTGTGAGCGAGTCTGTGGATAAAGAATAAAAATAAAATAAAAAAGAAAAAAAAAGCGACACACTTGGGAGCCCTGGTGTGGTTGAGCCGCACTTAGGGCTGTCGTGGTCGGGCCCCTCCCCTATGCCCATGGTATCTCGAGGCGTAATGATGTACGTGAAGGGCTAGTCTTACAATCATGCAAGGGCTGGGGTTGGGGCGCATTGCTATCGTGCTTGGAATGTGCGGTGGTCTTGATGTATGTTACTCGGCGCATTTGGCCATGTCCGGTTGTTTAACGGCGGACTCGAAAATGCCTTAGAGGCTGCTACGTACTTACCGCGCGAGATTGTGTGTTCCTCCTTTCGGAGGGCGTTGATGTTTCCATTGGTGTGATGACCCCACAAGGGCTTGGCATCTTGAGCTTAAGGTATGCATAATGCGGCACGCGTTGAACATTACAAAGCAGTTCGTCAAGCGAGCGTGATAGCCGCTGCGGACGGTACTATGTCGAAGATTAACTCCTCGCTTGAGAAATTATCCGGGATCGAAGACCACTTCGGTGTGGTGAGCTGTACAATTGGCCTCTACACACGGTATGGCGCCTTTAAAGGTCGTCTTCGTAGGTTTAATCTTTGAGGGTCTATGCCCATCTTGCGCCTTTGTATCTGGTAAGCGAGTTCAGGCTTTGCCGCCGTCCATCGAGGACTACGGTGAGGTGAAATCCATCGACAATTGGGTCTAAAACCAATGCGGCGAATCCGCCATGGCGGATCTTGGTGGGGAGTGGTAAACCCGATCGAAAGTGATCGGGCAAGAGGACCATGGATTAAACTTGAGCAAGCTGGCTCCATCGCATATCGTCCCTAAGTGCGCTTCCGCTCCCTCTTGGGTATGTGGGTTGCGTATATCATGTTTACCGTCCGCACTTGTGGGGAAAAACCATACATCCTCTCTTGTTACGGCGGGTCTCTTCCTCGTCATCGCTATGCAGCCCCTTGTCATTGTTTTGACGAATTAACTTGCCTGCTGTTTGAACACCCAACAATCCTGTTGTTGTGATTAGCTTGCTTTTGAAGTGCCATGTATCGGCAAGAAGCGGTCGAGTATTCGGTCCAAATTGGGCCGGACCGGATGAATTCGTTTGAATGGCTTTTTCGTGACGGGTTTAGAGCCTCTGAATTGGCGTTGGCTGCCGTATCCTCGGTGTTATCGCCGTTAATCGGCGTTTGTTTTATTCGGCATGACCTGCCATTGCGGTCCTTAGGTATCGGACTGCTAGAATGTTTGCTAAGGTTATTCTTTGCGAGCTAGCGGCTATCCTCCCCGCGAAGTGGGTCATGAGTGATGTGAGGGCTGCCATGGATTTCGGCTTTTCTGTCCTAGGTCGGGCCAGCCACTCATCGCGAGATGTTATGTTTGAAGGCTGCGAGGGCCTCTGCATCCAGACGATCGATGATTTGATTTTTCTTTGTTAGGAACCGTGTCGAGCTATCGGCGATTCGTCTGCTGCTGAATTATGTGGCTTAGGTCGCCGGCGTCGGTGGTCGCACATATGTGCCTGAAGTTGTCGAGAATCGGCTTCGAGGTCCTCCCAACACCAATTGACTCTGCGGCAAGCTGTTAAGCCAATGCCAAGCTAGTCCTTTAAGCAGTGGGAGATACTTGATGGCGTGGAGATCGTCACGCGGGCCATATGGATATGAAGAAGATAATCTTTGATCCAAACGCGGGAGTCTGTTGTGCGTCGTGGACTCAATGTTCACGGGTTTAAACCCTTGAGGATTTGATGATCCATTACTTCATCTGTGAAGCATAGTGGGTGTCTTGGCGCCTCTGTATTGGGCAATATCACGATGTAGCTCAAAGAGCTTTGTCTGCTTGTGTCGGCCCGGCGAAGTTCTTTGTATCAGCCTGACGGTAGTAAATGCGTGGATCGTGAAGCGCCCGCATGATCCGTAGATAGATCTTGATTGTTTTGCCTTGTCATCAATATATCTATAAGTCGGCGCATTCCCCGTGGCCGGCGCTTTTCGGCGGTGCGGGAAGTGCGGTTACAGTGGAGGCCTAGATGCCTCTCTGTCGCGGCCACGAGGTGGTCGATCTGCCGTATTATGTCGCTGGTGATGATGGTTTGTATGCCTCCTCCTCTAATCGGAGAGCAACTTCGCGTTTAGGTAGCTTTTGGAGGCGTTCGAGTTCATGCTCTTGACGCGAGGAACTCGGTCCATCTGTCGGCCGGCGAGTCTTGATCAGCTTCGAAGCGATTGCTGCTTTTTCTTTAGGCTGTTTGCCGTAGCCATTGCTTTGTGTTTAAGCGCTCTTGTTTGTGGGTTCCTCGGGCACGACAAATTCGTCGTCGTTGAGGCTTGCCTCATCTCCGGAGGGGGCATGTAATTATCATCCTCTCCCTCCTCGTCTGCCGCTCTCTCTTGAGGGTTGGATACTCCGTCCTCCTGTGCTGAATCTTGCTGGAGGGGGTTGTCTTCGGCACTCTCTGGGGTGTTATTATCTCCAGTGCCGGAATCTCCATTCTTACTATGGCGGGATTTAGGCGGCGCCCGGCGTCGGCGCTTGGGCTGTTCTTAGAGGAATCGCCTCCGCTTCTTCGCCGTTCCCATCCTTTGGGATGTCCACCATGTATATGTCGTATGATGAGGTGGTCTTCCAGTGCCCCGTAGGCGCTGGTTCTTGGTCGTCTCCAACATCGTCATCCATACCGTCGATGTCTTCGGAGTCGTAGTCTAGCATGTCGGTTAGATCGTCAACAATGGCTACAAAGTGGGTGGTGGGTGGGTTTGGAATTTCTTAGTCGTCACTTTTAACCATCCTAACATGATCGGCGAGGCTCTCGATAACGAGAGATACTTTAGCGAATTGGGATGTCGCCAAAGGGTGAGTCTTGAAAGATGTCCCGATGGTGAACTCCATGATCGGCGCCCAATCGGATTCGATTGGCGGGGCGTGGGAGGTTGGTCGGCAAGAGTCCGGCACCTCGGAGTCTGAGCTTTACAAGGACAAGGTCGATATTGGCTCTATCACCATAGAAGTTGCAGCCCGGCGGTGTCGACCACCTGTCCTCGTCTGTGCGGTCGGCTCAAACTATGGGTCGAGGCGGACTCATATGCGGCCTCCGAGTCTTGTCCGGGCGAGCTAAATCTTGCCCATTGTGACAGTGCGGCGCGCTCGGCTATGGCTCGAATCCATCGAAGATCAAGTCTCCGCGGATATCAGCCGTGAAGTTTAGGCTTCAAACTGACACGATGGCGGGCGCTGCTTCGATCTGCTCGGATGGCCAAGCAAATTGGCCCATGATGCAAAGCCGCCAAACACGAAGATCTGTCCGGGGAGAAAAGTCTCACCCTGGACTGCGTTGTTGTTGAATGAAGAAGCCATCAAGCCTATCAGTGACGACATAGAGGAACTCTCAATGAAAGCACCAACGTAGGTGTCAAAACCGGCGGATCTCGGGTAGGGGGTCCCGAACTGTGCGTCTAGGCGGATGGTAACGAGGAGACAAGGGCGCGATGTTTTTACCAGTTGGGCCCTCTCAATGGAGTAAAACCCTACTCTGCTTGATTGATATTGATGATATGGGTAGTACAAGAGTGGATCTACCACGAGATCAAGGAGGCTAAACCCTAGAAGCTAGCCTATGGTATGATTGTTGTAATGGTTGTTAGATCCTACGGACTAAACCCTCCGGTTTATATAGACACGAGAGAGGGCTAGGGTTACACGAGTTGGTTACAATGGTAGGAGATCTACATATCCGTATCGTAAGCTTGCCTTCCGCCAAGAAAGTCCCATCCGGACATGGGATGAAGTCTTCAATCTTGTATCTTCATAGTCTTGGAGTCGGCCGATGATGATAGTCGGCTGTAGGACACCCCTAGTCCACGACTCCCTCAAGGGATACCATAAGCCCTACTCAATCTCAACTAGCATCGCAGTACCCAAGACTACTTCTGCACTTTCCGTTCACCACCCCACATGATTTCACTGTCTTCACACCAACAAAAATAGAATAGACCAACTGCATCTCACAACCGCGACCACCTTACCAACAGGCTGTTGCGAATAAGCATAAATCCCGCCATGCACGGATCTACAATAGAGTTGGCGGATCTAAGCAGAATGCCTAACGCTAGCTGCATGCCACCCTAGGCAAGCTGCAGCGTCACCAACCACCTACCACAATCGTTGACACACACTGGCCTCAAATCTTGGAAGCCCTGACACCTATCGTCAGAAAGGCGTCAGGTTTAGATGAACCATGACCCCCATCATCTGGAGCCCCAACCCAAAGCATGAAGAGGATCCACCCTACAGCATGACCACCATGGGAGTGTTGGAAATATGCCATGGAAGCCGCGATGTGATGATAATGTTTTCCTATGTATTCCCGAGTTATTTGTATTGTCTTTGAACATCATCACTGGTATGTGTCAACAAGTATGTGACTTGTTTCTCAGAGTATATATTCCGATGATTGTTCTTATGGTCCCTAGTTAAAAAGGTTATGCACACATATCCTTTGAATAGTTTGTGAATCAGTCGATAACTATGTTTCACAAGTCATGGACATATAGAGATGCTAACCAAATAGTAGGACTTAGGATGGGGATCACTGACTTGAACATGCCTATTTTGAGACACAACGAGATATCGTCATATATTTGTCCCAGGTAAAATTTATTTGCGCTGTATTAGACTTGATGTCTTCACATGTACTTGGGATGTGGAACGACTTATTTAGGGTCTATAAAACACCACCCCCTAAATAGGTAGTTATAATGGTAGCTTTAGGGTTAGTCGTAAGACATGTCACGAGACATGGACCAAGATGGGATTTGCCCCCTCTGATTCGAAGAGATGTTCTAGGCCCTCTTAACTGATATATTCAGAAATCATGGCAATGTGAATTAGACTAAGAGCTAACTTGGTTCGGGAATCTATATGATGAGTTCAAGAAGAGGTCGAGCTACCAACCAAGGTGACAGAACTCACCTTGAGATCGACAACACATATCATGAGGCAAAGAAATGTTGCGAGATAACGCATTGTCAAGGTTAGTTAGTAGACTTGAGTCATTTCCATGTGTCTGAAACCCATAAGATCACACATTTAAGGGAATGGGTGGATCACTCGAGACTCAACTTAGTCCCGAGTTGAATTTGGGCGAGTGTCCAAATGGGACTCAAGTATTGAGGCCATCTTAGGGTGTGTTGAGGAGTCTGGACTAGGGGTGTCGGACAGCGGACTATCATCGTCGCCGGACTCCAAGACTACGAAGATACAAGATTGAAGACTCCGTCCGTGTTGGATGGGACTTTCCTTGGCGTGGAAGGCAAGCTTGGCGTCTGGATATGTAGATCTCCTACCATTGTAACCATTGTGTGTAACCCTAGCCCTCTCCGGTGTCTATATAAACCGGAGGATTTAGTCCGTGAGGACACAACATACATTACAACAATCATACCATAGGCTAGCTTCTAGGGTTTAGCCTCCTTGATCTCGTGGTAGATCCACTCTTGTACTACCCATATCATCAATATTAATCAAGCGGGGCGTGGGTTTTACCTCCATCAGAGGCCCGAACACAGGTAAAACATCGTGTCCCTTGTCTCTGTTACCATCCGCCTAGGCCTTGATTCGGGACCCCCTACCGAGATCCGCCCGGTTTTGACACAACATTGGTGCTTTCATTGAGAGTTCCTCTGTGTAAATCACCGATAGGAAGGATGCCTCCACCCGTCTTCAAGGGCGGTATTTTCGCATAAAGGGCCTTGGCATTGGCCAAACTATCCGGCTAGTTGGTTTTCTTATGACCACCTGTCCGGCCCTTTGCTTCGACAATGACTTCTCAAGTCGTCAAAAGCAATCTTCACGTCATTTCGGAATTTGCGGTAATTTGGATCGATAGAGCTCTCGTCATCAGCGAGCTCTTGGATCGCATCGCCGCCACAGGAGTCGCTACGGACTACAATCAGATTGGGCTTAAAACCGATCGAGAGATTAACTCTCCCGGGTCACCCACCACGTCGCGATGGTAGAGGAACAATCTGGCGACTCTTCTCCTGCATTAAAACTAGTCATGTCGGGCTCCCGAACCCTCCATGCGGATTTCAGCGGAGGAGCGGACTTGTTGGACAACGTCCGACAATCCAAGCTTCAAATTTGGAAACTTCACGGCCTTTAAGCCCGAGATGGGTAGGGATCCAGATTTTATTCCACCCACCCGCCCGGACATATCGATCTATCTCTAATCGGCAAGAGCCCGCTGAAGCGATTACATCACTCTTGGGCGATTCCTCCTGGTTATGGGCGGGATAAAGGACTGCCGAGAGGAAAAGCGCAATCTCAATCTTTTGCAATAATTGCGCGGACAAGGAATATTGAACACGATCGGCCGTCGTAAAATTACCGCTTCACCGATCTGGCGTCCATAATGCAATCTTGTGCAATGGAGAGTTTCAGGAAAACCGAAAACCAGTTTTGGGACAATCGGCCCGAATACAACCCTAGTCCGCAACAAAAGGGTGCATCATACTCGGGCCCCAGATACAAAACCAAAAGCAAAAACCCCATAGAGACGCGGAACCGTACTAGAGGATGGCTCGGCGGACCTGTAAGCTTCACGATCTGAGGCGCCATCCAAACACATAGCCTTCAAGCATGTTGGATATTACGGCGGTGGCCAAAAGTGGCGAGCTTCTAGCCCGGAAAACCACTCCAACAATACGGTATGGTATCAACAGTCTTGAGACCTTCGCATCAAATAATATGCTAAAGCGAACAATCCAGCGGCCTCGCGAAGTCTACCAAGTAGCAACAGCAAATCCATGGGCGACACAGCCATCACCTTCAACGCCCGGATGGCGAACCTAAATTCGAACAGCCGAGAACCAGCCGCCTGGTGCTTAGTCCCATAGTGGGCGACTTTCGACTTACAAAGGTCCTCATGGATGGCAGCAGCGGACTAAACCTCATCTCGAGAAACTCTTCAAAAATGGAAATAGTGGAGCCGTATTGGCGAAGCGGCACAACCTTGAGAGGAATAATCCCTAGCTGGGAAGCGCTGCACGGAAAAATCACACTCGATGTGGTGTTTGGCTCGCCGGACAATTACAGATCCGAAGAAATCACGTTCCAAGTGGCACCGTTCAACAGCGGATATCACGCTATATTAGGACGAGAGGCGTTCACAATTTTTCAAGACGTACCCCATTACGGGTACATGAATCTCAAAATGCCTGGGCCCGGCGGAATAATCACTCTCGTTAGTGATCCGGACATAGCACTCCGCGCTGAAAACAAGACAGCCGCACTGGCCCTGGAGGCACTATCCGAAGCCCTAGCGGCAGAAGAACTCACCGCGCTGCGCTCTACGGTGAATAGGGGCGATGTGATACTCGATAAAAGATCCAAGTCCACCTCCTTCAAACCAGCAGATGAAATAGTAAAATTCCAGGTCCATCCAGCGGACCCAACAAAACGGCCTCCATTGGGGCACAATTGAACCCGAGGTAGGCGCGACTGCGAAATTCCTTAGGGAAAATTGGGACATTTTACTTTGGCATCCGTCGGATATGCGGAATCCCATGATTAGCGAGAACACAGCCTAAACATCCTAAAAGGATTCAAGCCGGTCAAATAGGCTCTTGACGATTTTCGAACCCAAAAGACAGGCAATGGGAGAAGACCTAGCCAAACTATTGGAAGCGGATTCATCGGAGATATCAAATATCCGGATTGGCTAGCAAATCTGGTAATGGTACCAAGAAGGACAAATCTGGCGCCTATCGTCGATTTTAAAGACCTCAATAAGGCTTGCCCAAGGATCCCTTCCCTCCCCGCATCGACCAAATTATCGATGCTACCGCGAGAGCATGATTCATTGTGCTTCCTCGGCGCATACTACGGCTACCATCAAATCAAGATGGCGGAAGCGAACCAAGCATAGCGGCATTCATCACTCCATATGGACCATTACGCTTCAACACGATGCCCTTCGGACTTAAAAGCGCCGGCGCAACATATCGGCGCATGATTCAAACATGTCGCCACCCGGATCGGCAAAAGCAGTTGAGGCATACGTGAGCGGCGTAGTCATCAAAACCAAACACGTCGAAACTCTAGTAGGCGATTTGAGGCTCACATTCGACAACCTCGGAGCATATGACATCAAGTGAATCCGGAAAAATGCATTTTGGTGTACCGGCGGAAAAGTCTGCTGGGCTTCATTGTATCCGGTAGAGGAATTGAAGCAAACCGGCCAAGATCGAGCTCATCACAGTTGGATATCCAAAGACCTCAAGCAGATACAAAAATTGACGGATCGTGGCAGCTCTAAGCCGTTTATCTCCCACTTGGGAGAAAAGCCTTTGCCCTTTATCGCCTCCTTAGGCGCCGAACACCAGTGGGCGGATCTGCCCTTGCCAGACTTCGAAGAAATAAAGGCCAAATTAGCAGCGAATCCGGTCCTAGCTGCGCCAAACCTAGGCGAACCTATGTTGTTATACATCGCAGCAACACATCAAGTTGTAAGCGGTACTCGTCGTTGAATGAAAGCGAAGGGCATAAATTCCCTCTTCAAAACCGATTGTACTACGTATCCTTTGTGTTAACCCCTGCAAGTCCGTTACCGCACTATCAAAAGATAGCGTCTGCGGTGTTCATGGCATCCGGAAGCTCCGACACTACTTTCAAGAGTGTTCGATAACGATGGCCTCAAGTACCACTCAATGACATTATAAACAACCGCGGCCTAGCAGGCAGGATTGCAAAATGGGCCATTGAGCTCCTACCATTCGATATAACCTACAAACCTTGGCGAGCTATAAAGTCACAAGTTTTGGCTGACTTTGTTGCTGAATGGACGAAGCGAACTCCCTAAAAGTGCGGCGCATACTCAATGGACTATGCACTTGACGGCCCCAAAATGTTGGCGGACTGGGGCTGGCGTCGTCTTGACCTCCCCAACCGGGGACACAGTCCAATCGTACTTCAAATAATGTACGGACTCCAACAACGCGATCGAATCTGAGGCCCTTCTACATGGTCTCCGGATGGCAATCTCCATGGGCATTCAACGCCTAGAAGTCTTGCGAGGATTCAAACCTTGCAATATCCCAAATAAGCGGAGACTTTGGCGCCAAGGATCCAAAAATGGCAGCATATCATAGCGCTGTCCTAAAAATGTCAGCTCGGTTTGAAGGACTTGAATTCCATCACGTGGCCGAGATAATAACCAAGCAGCCGATGTCTTGTACGCATCGGTTGCAAAAGCGTGACGCTGTCCTCAAATATCTTCTGGAATGGCTCTTCAAGCCGTCCGTACTATGGGAAGGAGTCGAGAAATGACAAACCCGGAAACAACCGCGCCAACGGCGATTCAGCCGATGACATAACACCTTCAGCCCACAACATAATGGCGATAATCGCCCGTGGGCAGAACCATTCCTAGCCTACTTGCTTAGGCAGGAACTTCCGAAGACCAAAATGAGGCCCGCTGCGTAGTCCGTGATCGAAAGACTACAAGGTCCATGAGGAGAACTTTATAAGAAAAGTACAACGGAGTCCTTCAAAGGTGTATCTCCGAAGAGGAAGGCGAAACCTCTGGCTGAAATTCATGCGGACTAGGCGGACACCACGCAGCAGCCGGGCCCTTGTAGGAAAGGCATTCCGTCAGGATTTTATTGGCCGACGGCCGAGGCGGATGCCGGGACTTGAATCGAGAGATCGTCGGTTGTCGGCTCTTTGCTAAGCGAGCCATATGCCACCCACCGCCCTCAAAACTATACCCATTACGGCGTTCGTGGTCTAGGGGCTTGATATGGTTGGACCCTTAAAGGGGAACCCACAAGCAAAGGTACCTATTGGTCATGGTGGATAAATTCACCAAATGGATAGAGGCCAAACCGGTCAAAACGGCAGAGTCCGGACCAGTGATAGACTTTATATCCGGGGTCGTACACCATTACGGTGTCCCCCACAGCATCATCACCGACAACGGCACGAACTTCACGGCCGACGAGGTCAAGTCATGGTGCAAAAACATGGGCATTAAGCTCGATTACGCTTCAGTCTATCACCCTCAAACCAATGGTCAAGTGGAACGAGCAAATGGTCTAATAATGAGCGGCATTAAACCCAGACTAGTGCGGTCACTTACGAAATCCGACACGCACTTGGTAGAGGATCTCGACTCCGTACTCGGGGCTGCGGACACGCGTAACCGTACTACGATTCACACCATTTTTATGGTATCGGCGCAGAGGCAGTTTGCCTGCGACATCATTCATGACTCACCAGTGCGCATGTACGAAGAAGCGAGAAGCGAGCTGGATCGGCGGGACAGCTTGGGCGCATTGGAGGAGGAAGCGGCGTCGCCAAGGCTCGTTCCGCATTTTATCAGCAGCAGCTCGAAGATATCAAAGGAGAGAAGTACGTGCCAAGATTACAACGTTGGCGAACTAGTTCTACGCCTGCCGGACAAGAAAAAGGACAAGCTCAAGCCCAAATGGGAGGGCCCCTTCATTATCGACCAAGTCCTGACCGGCGGGGCATACCGTCTGCGAAATGCATCGGACAACCGACTCGAGCCGAACCCATGGAACATAGTCCGCCTCCGAAGAGTCTACGCCTAGCGCCGGACTAAGAGTTCGTCCCCTTCCCCCGTCCAAATTTTTTACACTCCAGCTGCACTTTGTTTCTCTTTCTTCTCTTAACCTTTGTTCGTAAAAAGCCCTTAAGGGCCCACTTGCGCATTGTTCGCACACACTTGACGTGCCATCCGCACTCATTATACCTGGGGGCTTCTTTTCAAGAAGCTCAATTGTAAGGGCTTCACGCCTAGCACATGTGTCAAGCTTCCACATGTACCTTTTACTCACCATTATATGCATCGATATGACTTAAGTTTTGGCCAAGCTGGGTTGCCTGGCTCCTGTGCTTACCCCTACGTTCCCGATTGTTCGGCTAGGAGGTAAAGGAGCACCTCTCGATTATTCTTGCCGGGTCGGCGGATGTGTACCTCGGTGGGTGAAGCGAAAGCTAAGCGTTCTTAAGGGAATATTGATCGGTGACTTGAAAGATGATTTTTACCTACCTATTTCTCTGCCCCGGATGTTTTACGCTTTTTTATGATCCGGACATGCACTTTAGGGCATGCCTCCCGAGAAAGGAACCCTTAACGGAACTATTCTCCTGGAAGATGTTTCTTACTAACCATGTAATATAACATAACTAGTTGGGCACTTATGCGATAAAGCACTAATGACCCCTACTTTGGTCTCCATGCATACCCGGCTGTTTCTTAACCAAAAGGTATTGGACACACTCAGGACTCTAGGGTCCCGAATTGAAGCGAAAAGGTCGGCAAAGACAAGCGATCTACAATCCGGCTAGAGGGCATTTCACATGTCATTTTAAAATACATTGTCAAACTTACTGATTGTATTCCTCCTCAATCCCGTCTAACAGGCTGTCCAACTTACAGTCCCGTTGGGAAAATTTAGCAGCCAACTCTACTTGGCTGTATACTAAACTCACAGGGATCTCCTTCCCATCGGGCCCCACCGGTCCAACCTTGGCCATGTGGTTGGGATCCGCCTTCTTGTACCGCGTCTTCACCATGGCCCAAGCCTCCCTGGCACCTTGGCGGCAGGCCGAAATCTTCCATAAACGGAGGCGCTGCCGCACTCCCTGGAGCTTCTCCGCAAGCTCCCCAAGGCCCTCGGGTAGGGAGAAGGCTGGCCATAATGCCTGGACGATGCCGTCATCGCCTGCCGAACTTGTTCGAGCAGTTCCAACAGCTCGGGAAGTTGATCACCCGTTGATACGGGCATCTCCTCCGCAGGGCGACCTGTGAGTATACCTACAAGACATATTCTGTCAATTGACTTCCTCGCCGAACTCTTCTTTTCAAAGGAGTCCGCTCAAGCACTTACTATAGATGCCGCGACGAAGCCGCTGATTCTCCTTAACGGAGCCGGACAGCTCGACCCGAACGCCTTTCAGCTCTTCTACAAGATGGGCGTGGGCATCTTGGAGCTTGTTCCTTTCCTGCTGTACTCTATTCAGCACCCTCTCAGCGGCCTTCAGCTGGCGCAGCAGTTCCTGCCTGTCCGGATCTTGTCCGGCAGCACCTGCAATGTCATTGTTAGACTTGTGCGCACGCTGCATAGTGCTTATATTTAACAAACAAATGTGTTACCAGGAGGGGCCTCTGTGTTTCCTCCTGCGGCTGACAAATCTTGACCTCAAGTTGGGCCTTGCATTCTTGCAGCTCTGAGACAATTGGGTATTCTTCTCGGTAAGAGCCTGCGTTTCAAATGATCCCTAAATCAGTTAACATAACTACTTTAAGTCTCGAGACTCTTGGCATATATAACCATTAAATTCCCTTACCGTATGTCTTTTACATCTTTGCTCTGTGGCTCTGGTAAAACCATCTTGAACAACACGGAGGTGTCGTCCCCGTGTTAAAGGTGTTCAGCGCCTCGGGGAGAAGCACGCTTCACGAAATCTGTCCGTGGCTTTGTGGTTCATGGCGCTCTCCACCTCAGACTAGGTGGCGGACAGTCTGTCGACATCCTCCGTTGGAGGAGTATCCGGCCAGCGCCTTGCGCTTGCCCCCCCCTCGGACCGGTGGCTGGAGCTGGCTGGTATAGGTCGGATCGGCAACCTCTACACCGCTTGATCCGTGAGCGCTTTTCTCCTACAAAGATCATGAGCACTCAGATGCTTCCTAGGAACGTTGCTCTGAATATTTAAATACGAGCTATACCTTTGCGGCAACATTTCAGTCCGTGCTGCGCTCCTTTTCCGCCCGCTTGTCCGGACTGGCCTTTGTTGGTCAGCCGTCGCGGGCTTGGCTTCCCGCCTTGAAGGCGCTTCCTGTAAAACACCATCGTTCGCGAAGGTCAGAAATGGGGAAGGAAGAGATAATGGTGTCGGACCTCGGTCACAATCACAGAAAGCGGATATAGTCCGGGGTAGTCCGCCGTAATGGCGACTAAAGCATTATCCATGCTGAGCTGGTGGAACACCCCGTCGATCAGCTCCACCTTGATATCCGGATCCTCTGCGGAGGCCGGATCCTGGGATCTCTCTGGATCCTCGGGTTGCGGAGATGTACTTACCATGTCCTCCACAATCCGGCGCAGTTCCTGCGCCGAAGACATAATGTAAGAAGCTTAAACTTCGAAAGCATGGGTTGAGCCCTTAAAAGTGTTTGTTTACCCAGCCCCGAGGGTTGTTCATGGAAAACCCATTCAAGGGGTTCGTTCAAAGGAAGTTCTCCTTCTCCCCCTTGTACAGGCCGGACAGGATCTGCACCAGATCCTCGGTCGAATCTGGCCCTTTCCGGCCATGGCGGGTGGCATTGTCTTGCCCGTTGAAATCCCACATGAGGTGGCCCCCTGTATTGCAATGGCTGTACCCCCCGCATGATGCATGTTGCCATGACTCCAATCATGGTCAACCCGGAATGGGCTAGTAATCTTATTCGGCCCATCAGGTAATGGACGCTCTTGTCTTCCTCAATTGGGGGCTCATGGGCGCCAACTAAAGGCGTTCTTGAGAGGAGTAGCCTGAACTCCGGGAGGCCGACCGGATTAGGTCGGCGTGGGCGTCTTCAATGTAAACCATTCCGAAGGCCAGTCTTGGACGCCTTCTTAGGGGTTCGGATGGATATCCGGTCCGGCAATCGCCATACTTGGCGCCGCCCACTTGATATATAGATCCCTCGTGAGAGCGAAGTGCGCAGGCGAACAACCTCTTCCACGGTGCAAAATGGGGCTCGATGCCGAGGAATAGCTCACAAAGAGCTCGTAACCCGCGATATGCGGGATGAGGCGGGTGTAAGGTGATGGAGCTGGAGTCCGTAGAACTCCGAGGCCAGCGGAGGAGCGGATGTATCGAAAATCCGAGTCCCCTTATCGGATAGGGGCCGAAGCATACCGCTCCCTTTGTTGGGACTTGGGGTAGCCTCGCTTGCTTCCGGCCTTGGTAGGTGGCCAGCCCGGCTCGAGCGGGACCATGAAGGCGGAGGAGATATCCCCCGCTTGGAGCTTCACTAGCTCGTTGTGTGGAGCAGAGCATCTCCTCCAATCTCCTGGCAGTGGGCTGGGAGCGCGAGAAGAGGAGCCGCGCCGACGGTCCATGATGGAATGGATTTTTGGGTCAAAAGCGCTCCGATGAGTATTCGCGGAAGGAAGATGGTGTGATTTGGATCTGGATTTTTGCCTCTTTTGTAGGCGGATGACTTGCGCGACTAGGGGTGAAACATAAAAGAAACCACGGCTTTTCGCATTCGATGCGCAGCGTGGAAGAAAGGCCATTATTAGGCGTAGAAGCCAAGAAGCACGACATTTATGAGGAAGCGGACACATTCGGCGGTACATGGAACTTAAAGGAGAACCCGCCTTGCAACGCGAAGACTATATCTGTATTTGGACTTATCGTCATTGAAGCCTGGTTAGAGGCTGCTCTTGAGGAGTCCTAGACTAGGGGTGTCCGGACAGCGGACTATCATCGTCCGCCGGACTCCAAGACTCTGAAGATACAAGATTGAAGACTCCGTCCGTGTCCGGATAGGACTTTCCTTGGCGTGGAAGGCAAGCTTGGCGATACGGATATGTAGATCTCCTACCATTGTAACCGACTCTGTGTAACCCTAGCCCTCTCTGGTGTCTATATAAACCGGAGGGCTTTAGTCCGTAGGACGCAACATACACTACAGCAGTCATACCATAGGCTAGCTTATAGGGTTTAGCCTCCTTGATCTCGTGGTAGATCCACTCTTGTACTACCCATATCATCAATATTAATCAAGCAGGACGTAGGGTTTTACCTCCATCAAGAGGGCCCGAACCTGGGTAAAACATCGTGTCCCTTGTCTCCTATTACCATCCGCCTAGACGCACAGTTCGGCACCCCCTACCCGAGATCCACCGGTTTTGACACCGACAGTGACCCTGGAAATGGTTAAATTGTTCCACGTCACAACCGCCACCAATTCCATGCCCATGTCATGCAATATGATCTAGCTGTCAACCGCCTATAATTCCTCGCTGCACACGTGGATACTTTGGAGTCATTGCACCATAGACGCTCAAACAAACCGTTCATGGGAACCACAAAGAGGGGACAGTAGATGTGCTTCACCAACTCTCCTTCCATCATTGTGACCACATGTCTAGTGGGAAAACTAGAACCGTGGTTTATCTCCGTAGTATCATTGGTACAACAAGCTGCGATACAAACAGTTTTGAACCCCTTTTTCTGCGACGACATTTTAAACCGTCGCAAGGCGAGTGTGGGAGATAAGGGGGTCCTTCCCACACGACCCAGAAACCATCAGGGATAGGGATCCATGATGCATACAGTTGTCCCTATCAAACTGTTTCTGATATCTCAAATACCCCAAACGCTCCATCCTTGCTACTCATTTGTGCTTGCATTGCCATCACAAACGGTATTCTATGGTGCTACATTTACGATGTGCGAACCATCACAAATAGTTCATGATGATAGAACATGTATGATAAGCATACAATCACACACATTTACTTTTCCTTGACTGTATGTGATTTGATGTAAGAGTGGATATAGGTGTCCCTATAAAAATGTGTGCGGAGCTTGAATATATCCCACACGATTCTTCCATCGTATCCGTGTCAGATGAAGACCTATTGTAGGCCTTCTTCTATGAGCAAACATTTGTGATGCACACGAGATCATAAACAGTCCATAATTGCCAAGCGTGTGTGATAAGGTGACTTTCGCAAGCATTTAATAGGAGGAACTGTGTGCGATGTTGTTGTTAATCTCACACGTTTTTTCTTGGCTGATCGTGTGTGCAGTAAGATTGATCGCACATGTAGTGTATCCAAGAAACATGTTTGATCTCCACGTTTATCGCAGACGTTTTGCTTTCACAAACCGTGTGCGGTGTAATCCCTAATTTAATCCCTGCATTTAAACATCAAATATTTTTATCACTTATTTCATATCGAACCATGTTTATTACAAATATAGGTTCAAGCACGAATGCATAATTCGAGGCACAAGTACATATACTGAAGAACTACAGAAACACCAAGTAAAGAATGATGAACCACAGTTGTATTAAAGACTGTAAAGAGAGAGCCGAAAGAAATTCTGGTTGCTGGAGAAGGTGAAGCAAAATGCCCATATTGTGCCCTCCTCCATGCGTAATGCACGCACAACTCTGGGCCAACCCCTTGTGATGGCTGCCCGCCCATGCTTCACTGTCTTCATTAGGACTTCTGATGCTCATTGTAGTCTGGATGAAATACTTTAACCTTCATTGCGTGTCCACCAATCATGTACTTTGTGAGGTAATCTTGAGTAAACTACTTTAGGAAGCATTGCAAACAAAAAGATTCAGACATTGTTGTCTGACAACTCATTATGGGTAGTAAAAAGACAAGGCTGCAGAGTTTGTAGTTACCATCCTAGAGCTCACTATTGTGTTGGATAGAGCGTAAACAAATAATTTGCTTGCCACCGTTCGTATCTTTTTGCTAACAATCCTTATCAGTTTCCTCACCTGATTCTTGTTCATGAATATCTCATTGCCCCATACGCAAAAAGGGTCGATGCGTGGATCTTTACCAAGGTCATATGTACCTACAAGCAACAAGTCAATATTATAAGCTAAAAAGTGTCCAGGCCTGGATCTATATGCACCACATTATGGAACGACGGGGGGAGTACAAGCTGAGGGATGAAACTAACCTCGGTAGAAAATGTTGGCCACTCACGTTGTTGTCTTGCATAAGTAGTGAAAGGCATGATAAGTACAACAACATTTACATCAAACAAATATAGCCAAGGTAAACAACATTATCTCCAAATGATAGCTTGAATGTGTTGGTTTCAGCATGCTATTAAAGCGGATATAAAATGGAAGGGAATGTTACATATAATAGGCTTAATAGCCACCAAATATTGCAATTCAAACTGGTATTGTTGAAAATGAGTAGAACATAGATCATGCTTAAACATCACACTAGATAAATGTGTAAAACTGAAATAATGGGATGTGTTAACTACACCAGGCATAACTGGAACCAAATATAGCCGTTCAAACTGGTATTGATGAAATCGAGTGGCATAGTTCTGACTAGCACAAAATGAACATCACATTGTGAATAATGACAGAAATAAACAAGGCATAAATGGTCAGTATAACAACCAAATATAGCCATTGAAAACTGGACAGAGTCTCACTACAACAAACCTAACAAGCAAATACAAATAAACAGGGCATATGCTTGAAAACTGGACAAATGCTCACTGCAACCAACCTAACAAGCAAATACAGATAAGCAAGGCATCTGCTTCAAAACTGGAAAAATGCTCACTGCAACCAACCTAACAACCAAATACAGATAAACAAGGCATCTTCTTGATAACTCGACAAGTGCTCACTACAACCAACCTAACAACCAAATATAGATAAACAAGGCATCTGCTCACTATAAACAACCAAATTTAGCCATTCGTGAAACTGAAGTGGACAATTCATACTTAAACATCACATAGCCGTATTGAACATTACATTTTTGCATAACTAAAATAATTAAACATGGCACAGTTAAAATACCGCATGGAAAATACTACTACAACAAAGGGTACAGGTTGGCTAGCTATAAAAGGTAAGATTTGTTGATAGGATGTTGCCTCGCATGTCATGGACATGATCGTTCAAGTTGGAAGAGCACAGACCCATGGTGCACTCTCTGATGCTGCAGATGGGCTGTTTCACCTTGGAAGAACCTTTGTGGGTGCCCTCCTCGTGGTCGTGGTCGATGAGATTTGACTTGGCAATTGAGGATCCCAAGCCGCCTCCCTAGAACGTGTCCTTCAGAAATGACAAAATGGGCTTGCTGGCGTACAAGGATAGAAAATCCTTGACCATGTGATGGAGGAGATCAGCGGCAGGGTCCTCGAAGAGATCGACGGCGCTTGAACCAGAGGGGTTGCGAATGGACCACTTAACTTGTGACATGGCCCACATGAAGCCGTTGCTGTCGATGAGCTTGATGTCATAGACAGCTTTCCCGAGATACAGTAATATGCTAGCCCGCTGACATGAAGCTTTCGACATGGCAACATAGTCAACGTCCTCGCCGGCTTCCGTGGCGAGGTGTTGCTTGATGTCTACTATGCAACTTTATTCTTGTAGACTCGTGTTGGGCCTCCAAGCGCAGAGTTTTGCAGGACAGTAGCAATTATCCCTCAAGTGGATGACCTAAGGTTTATCAATCCGTGGGAGGCGTGGGATGAAGATGGTCTCTCTCAAACAACCCTGCAACCAATTACAAGAAATCTCTTGTGTCATCAACACACCCAATACAATGGCAAATTGTATAGGTGCACTAGTTCGGTGAAGAGATGGTGATAAAAGTATAGGGGATCTATCATAGTCCTTTTGATATCTAAGAATGTCAAACCCAATGAGGAGCAGAAGGAAAAGACTAGTGGTTTTCATCAAGGTTTTCTCTACAAGCACTGAAATTATTGGTAACAGATTGTTTTGTGATAAGATAATTCGTAATGGGTAACAAGTGACAAAAGTAAACAAGGTGCAGCAAGGTGGCCCAATCCTTTTTGTAGCAAAGGACAAGCCTGGATGAACTCTTATATAAAGCAAAGCACTCCCGAGGACACATGGGAATTACTGTCAAGCTAGTTTTCATCATGCTCATATGATTCACGTTCGTTACTTTGATAATTTGACATGTGGTTGGACCGATGCTTGGGTGCTGCCCTTCCTTGGACAAGCCTTCCACTTATGATTAACCCATCTCATAAGCATCCGCAACTACAAAATAAGAATTAAGGTAAACCTAACCATAGCATGAAACATATGGATCCAAATCGTCCCTTTACGAAGCAACACATAAACTAGGGTTTAAGCTTCTGTCTCTCTAGCAACCCATCATCTAATTATTACTTACAAGTGCCTTCCCCTAGGCCCAAATCATGGTGAAGTGTCATGTAGTCGACGTTCAAATAACACCACTAGAGGAGAGACAACATACATGTCATCAAAATATCGACCGAATACCAAATTCACATGATTACTTATAACAAGACTTCTCCCATGTCCTCAGGAACAAACGCAACTACTCACAAAGCATATTCATGTTCATAATTAGAGGAGTATTAATTATCATTAAGGATCTGAACATATGATCTTTCACAGAATAAACCAACTAGCATCAACTACAAGGAGTAATCAACACTACTAGCAACCCACATGTACCAATCTGAGGTTTTGAGACAAAAATCAGATACAAGAGATGAACTAGGATTTGAGAGGAGATGGTGCTGGTGAAGATGTTGATGGAGATTGACCCCCTCTCGATGTGAGGATCGATGGTGATGATGATGGCGATGATTTCCCCCTCCCGGAGGGATGTTTCCCTGGCAGAACAGCTCCGCTGGAGCCCTAGATTAGTTCTGCCCAGGTTCCACCTCGAGACGGCGGCGCTTCGTCCTGAAAGCTTCCGTCTTATTTTTTCTAGGTCAAAACACACCATATAGAAGAAAATGGGCATCGGGGGCCTGCCAGGGGGGCCCACAAGGAAGGAGGGCGCGCCCTCCATCCATGTGGATGGCAGCTGGCTCCCCCTCTGGTGCTTTCTTCGCCCAATATTTTTTATATTTTCCAAAAATATTCTCTGTGAAGTTTCAAGACTTTTGGAGTTGTGCAGAATAAGTCTCTAATATTTTCTCCTTTTCCAGTCCAGAATTCTAGCTGCCGACATTCTCCCTCTTCATGTAGACCTTATAAAATAAGAGGGAAAAGGCATAAGTATTGTGATATAATGTGTAATAACAGCCTATAATGCAATAAATATCAATATAAAAGCATCATGCAAAATGGACGTATCAACTCCCCCAAGCTTAGACCTTGCTTGTCCTCAAGTGGAAGCCGATATCAAAAAATATGTCCACATGTTTAGTGATAGAGGCGTCGACAAAATAAAATACGGACATGAGGGCATCACGATCATCTTTAGAGCAGCAACGTATATTGTCATATAATTTCTTATGCTAAAGTAAAAATTCATTCACAAGGTAAAGTATGAATTAGAAACTTCAATGAGAACTATCAAACTATGATCTCAGTCATTGAAGCAATTCCAATTTATCATAACATCGGAAAGAGTCAATATGAGAGCTTTTCAGCAAGTCCACATACTAAACTATCATTTAGTCTTTCACAATTGATAACACTCATGTGATACTTATGAGTTCAAAGCTTTAATCGGACACAGAGAAAGATAGGGGCTTATAGTTTCGCCTCCCAACCTTTTACCTCAAGCTTAATGTCAACAATAATACTTTATGAAAACCTGCATCCGAGTGGATATATATATATATATGTATGTATGTATATGTATATGTATATGTATATATCTGGATATTACTCCAACACATTGTTCTTGCCAAAGGAAAAAGTATGAAAAGGAAAGGTGAAGATCACCATGACTCTTGTATGAGGGTAGAAGGTAAAAATAAAAGATGGGCCATTCGCAGAGGGAAGCAGAGGTTGTCATGCGCTTTTATGGTTGGGTGCACAAAATTTAATGCAAAAGAACGTCACTTTATATTGCCGCTTGTGATAAAGAACTTTATTATGCAGTATGTCGCTTTTATTTCTTCCTTATCACAAGTTTGTATAGAGCTTATTTTCTTCACACTAATAGATCATACACATTTTGAGTGCATTTTTTATTGCTTGCACCGATGACAACTTACTTGAAGGATCTTACTCAATCCATAGGTAGGTATGGTGGACTCTCATGGCAAAACTGGGTTTAGGGATGTTTGGAAGCACAAGTAGTATCTCTACTTGGTACAAAGAATTTGGCTAGCATGTGAGGGAAAGGAAAGGTCAACATGTTGGTTGATCCATGACAATATAACTTCTATTCGGATATAAGAAAACATAACCCATTATGTTGTCTTCCTTGTCCAACAACAACTTTTTATCTTGTCATATTTAAATGAGTGCTCACAATTACAAAAGATGTCCAAGATAGTATATTTATATGTGAAAACCTCTCTTTCATTACTACTTCCTATTAATTGCAGCAATGACCAAAACTATGTTTGTCAATTCTCAACAACTTTTATTCATCATACTCTTTATATGTGAAGTCATTACTCTCCATAAGATCAATATATGATCTTTTTGTCTCTTTTTATTCTTTCCTTAATTCCCTCAAGATCATAGCAAGATAGCATAGCCCTCAACTCAAATTTACTCTTTATTATATATAACTCACGAACTCGATTACATAGATAGAGATCAAAGCAAAACTCAAAGCTAAATCATACTAAAACTTTATTCTACTAGATCAAGAGATAACCAAAAGGATCGAACTAAGAAAAACGATAAAAGTAAAGGTGTGATGGTGATACGATACTGGGGCACCTCCCCCAAGCTTGGCAGTTGCCAAGGGGAGTTGTAACATCCCAAATTTCAATTTGGATGTTATACATAGATCATTCATATGCATTCATATTTTATTGTATTTTTGTATATATTTGGATGTGATCCAAGAAATCTTAAGCAACTAAAGGACCCAAGGAGAGAGTTGGAGGTTTCATATAAATTTCATTTTTGAATTTATTCAAATTTGAAAAGTGGATCAATTTGATTTCAACAAATTCCTTCCAATTATTTCAAAAGCAATCTATACCTACTATTAAAGGGAGGTGATATTCTTGGTTTGGTCCGTCATGGTTTGTTCCGTCAACATATTTTTAAGATTTTTTTCGTATGTCACATATATTTTCTTCTATCCGAGGTGGTACTGAATTTTTATGCATATGTAATAAATAAATTATTCACCTAGAATTTCATATGTGGGCTGCGCAATGTTGTGGCCCAGTGGCTGCTAAGTTGGGCCTTCGACCTAATAATAATGCAGCAAAAAATATACATTAACCTGGGATTCGAACCCCGCACCTCACAATATCACTCTGACTACCATGACCAACTAGACAACCAAACCACCTTGATTAGAGATGGTTGTATTAATTGTATTTCGGACAAGCACAAAGGCCACACAATTGGGCCTCTGCCCGGCGCTCCAGCTGATGGGCCAAAGTCCGTCAACGCAAGTAAACATGATTAGCGGGCACAAAAATATATTTTCGACCCCGCGGTCTTAATGACCATAGATATTACGTGTTTAATAGTCCCACCTTGCTACACAAAATTGGTTCTCATCAATTTATATACGTTCAACATCGTTTTCTGCCTTGAGCTAATTGAATGGACTCCTCATATGCAAGGTGGGAGAGGCTTTGCACACTGCATGATCGAGCAATAAAACATCGGTGTTTACGAGATTTGTGGGCAGATATTTGAACTTTCCATGGTGCATAATTAAAGGAGGTATTATATTATGAGATTTGTGGGATCATATTTGAACATTGCATTGTGCATAATTAAATGAAGGAGATTTGTGGGCTGATATCTGAACTTTGCATGGTGCATAATTAAAGGAACCTGAAATTGTGGGCTGATATGAAAGAACTAAAATACAAATCCGGAGGATTAAGTGCAGCTTCCATTGCATCCTTATAATAAGGAAGCTGCACCGTACCATCTATGGATAGGCGCACAAGTGTATCATCTAAAGAATAAAAGGAGGATGTTGCACAATGATTGGGAATTGCATTAAACAAAAAGAAGGAATTTATAGGAAGGATCCCCGTAATCAAAGGAGAGGACGCACAATGATTTAATGCTTGGTAGATCGCTGCAGTTGGAATTAATATTCCTAAATTTGTGCCAAATTTATTTTTGCTGAAATACACGATGTAATTTTTACTACTTTTAATGTTCTTTATATTGTCATGATGTTATGAATAAAACAAAAGTTTTTTTCATAACAAAATGTTGTCAATAAGATCAATTTACTTCAAATCGTACCCCATGTTTTAAGCTCCCTGCCATGATCTTCAAATAATGCATCTTTTTTACATATAAGCCTCCGTTGTCCCGTGACATAATTCCTGGACCCGGCCAACATGAACCAGATTTTTTTCCCCGAATGTTGCCATAGGTATTAATATTCCTTACTAAATTTGCATCAGTTTTATTTTCCATTGAAGCGCACAATGTTATTTTATTACTTATTCAATTCCATTACTTTTGGTTTTCTTTATATTGCCATGAAGTTATGAATAGATCAAAAGATTTTCATAAGAAAACATTGTCAATTAGATCAATCATACCACATGTCCTAAGCTCCGTGCCGTGAACTCATGATCCTTTTCCCGTTGCAACGCACGGGCATTTGTGCTAGTAAAAATAAAGAGAGAAGATAACAGGACTTCTTCAAAACAGAGAAGAAATGTTGGAAAAGAATTTTGGAAGTCAAATTATTTTATTTATATTTTTATTTGCAATTTTATTTGGTTGCATTTTTTAATTAGGGAAAAAGATGCATTTTTAATAATTGCATTTAGTCCACAAAAATGTTCACATTGTCCCAAATATTAAGAGGGAATGTGAAAATTGTTTCTGGTATTTTAGGAATTTTCATTATATTTTATTTGGATTTTTCTTCCCAGCGCTATTTTTTTTAAACTTCCAACTGGGCCGACCCACCCGAAGCCAGGCCAGGACCCAGCTCGCCAACCGCCTCCACCGTCCCATGCCACCGCCGGACTCCGGTGGAGTCCGAGTCCGAACCGCCGTCGCCGTGCACCCCCTTCCCCAAGTCGGTACCCCCTCCTTATAAGTCGTCCCCGCCGCCCCTCTCTTTTCCACAAACCGCCGTCCCCAACCGCCACCGCCACGCCACGCGGCCGCCGCTGTTCTGCGCCGCCACCGCTGCATGTTGCCGCCTCTGCCGCTGCTACACGCCGCCACCCGCACCCGTACCCCACCGCCGAGTCGCCGCCGTCACCGCCGCCCGCGCCCTGCCCCACCATTGACCTCAATCGCCGCCGTCGGCCGAAGACCGGTAAAAAACCGTCCCAGTTCGCCGATTTATTCTTCGGTTTTTTAGTTTCGGTTTAGTTAGGTTAGACTAGTTTTATTTTTATTATTTCATTAGTTCACGAACGTTCACCCGATTAGTTGTATTAACAAACGAATTCGTTCGTTAGTCTCTGTTAGCGGACGTTCGTCCGATAGATATTTTTTCTTTTTCTGTTTATTTTCAGCCAGGGACCTATTCATGAATACTTTTATCGTGATTTAGCCCCTGATCTTCAAACTAGCGTAACTTTTAGCTCCTTTATCCAAATTAGATGAAATCAACGTGTAATGCTTCGTAACGATCCCCACTATCCAGTAAACCAACTTGAAAATGATTTTGACAATTTAAAATTTGAGTTTAGTTCAAATTATTATTTGATCTTGTTTTGTTTGTATTTTGAGTTTCGTAGCTCCGTTTGAGTTGATTATTTTTGCAAATCATAGCTAATCACATGTACCTACTATTAAGATCTAATTAACATGAAAATAATACTATTAGAAGTTGTTTGCTGTTTAGTTTAGTTGTTTGCTTGTTTTTGATTTTTATTTGGATCTTTTCTCGTTTTCTCTTTGCATCATTTGCTTGATTGCTTATGTATGCTACTGTTTGTCTACGCTAGATTTTCCAGAGTGCGAAGCTTGTTACTACGAATCTCTAGAGTTTTTCGATCGTCAGCAAGGCAAGTTACACTTTGATCATACTTTTCAATACCCAGTTTTTACTATACATTAGTATTGCCCCTAAAATATTTGCATGAGTAGGATTCAGAACATGTGGATTTGGTTGTAGTACTTGAGGTAGGAACATATAACCTTTGAACACCCCAGGAATATACGTTATGTTCTTCTATTTCTTAGCCATGCTCGTAGACGGGGATTGGTTCGTGTGATTCATGGAAGTTGCAAGAGATAATAATTTTTGGACAACATTAAGGTGTCAACTTTAATACACAACTGGGTGGATTGGTTGGGGCACCTGGAGAAATCAGTGCTTGCCCATTGGGAAATCCCGGAGTACTCGTGTGATTTTTCCTTGGTTCACCACCCAGGCTCATAGGGATCATATGATATTTCATGCCTAGAAACTTCCATGTGCAGCCACAAGCCATTATAGGCTCTGGCATAGTTGAGTAAGTTTTGTGAGCTCTTGAAGAGGTGGACTAGCAGATGTAGGAGAAAGTAGGTGTACCGGTCTACCTAGAGTAGAGAGTTAATGCTTCAGAAAGGCTATGTCTCGATCTTCCGATCATGGATGTGGTCGAGTCTTGTGGGGAAAAGTGCGCAACCTTTGTAGAGTGTATAAACTAATCATGGTTAGCCGCGTCCCTGGTTATGGACATCTTGAGTATCAAGAAGTGGATAATATTGTTGATCTCATTACTGTTTAATAAATGAATTGGGTTTAATGATGATACTTGATTAATGTTGGGATTTGAGTTGGAGGAGCCTTCTCAAATATTGGTATAACTTTATAGTAAATAAATTTATTCCTTTGTTGTAGGGAAAAATTAGCTTTATGAAAAATATTAAAGTTAGAGCCTCCACCAGCCAAATATGCGTGTAGATATAGTTTCTTGCATTCACTTGCTCTATAGTGTAACTCTGCCAGCATATTCCATGTGCTGACCTACACAGCTGCAACATCTCATGTTGCAGACTTTACCAATGAAGAATAAGGTGCGTTAGGTCGTTGTCATGCACTCAGCTATGCCGTTGGTCTTGATGGACTCATTTACCTTTGAAGCTTCCACAGTTATTTAGTTTAGATGGCCTTCAGCCATTTCATTTGTGTAATGGATACTCTTTATGAGGACCTTGATGTAATAAGTGTGTGATTGAACTCTGTTATAATTCCTCGAGTACTGTGTGTGTCAGCATTACCGATCTAGGGATGACACTTAAGCACAGAGACTTTGGTCCATTGGGGTCGTGGTCGATACAAGATGGTATCAGAGCTCACCCTAACTGCAGGACGCAACCCCTAGGAAAAGCCATAAGATTACTCTTCTTTGCTCATTTCTAATTCTCCTCTATTTCTACTCTATAGATGGCAAACCCCAGGAACAAGTTCACTTAGCCAGATGACGACACCCCTTTCGGATGACACTTGAAGGAAGTCACGAAGTACCTTAACATCGGACTACCAAGCTTCACTAGAACCTTCTCTGCAACTTTACCCGAAGAAGAGTGCTGGAGGATCAAAGTCCGTGTACCTGGGAGGACGTTTGCGCCAAAAACGGAGCCCATTGATTTTACCTTGGATGCACCAAGTTGGAACTTTGGAAAGAGCATGGTAGCCCACATCACTTTTGGGCGCATTTGTGAGGTGTACCACAAGGACCTTGAAGACACCGTCTATCAGATATGTGGACGCTGAGACGAAGAATGGGAGATGATTCATACCAGGAAGGATGGATCGATTGCAGCATACATTCAGGAGATGGATCAGCACATTCGTCGATATGAGAACCAGACGTGCTCTATCATGAAGAAAATCAAGAAGCTGATGAAGAGGAATATTGAGCTAGAAGAGGAACTCAAGTCAACATGTGATGGATATGAAGAAGAAATTGCTGTGCTACTGGACAAGCATGAAGACCTGAAGAAGAAGAAGCTAGGAATACCCATGGTGAACCAGAAGCAAGAACCTGAAGTGGAGATCCGTTCGGAGGAGTACATCATCTTGGACGACACCGGCAAGGACAGTGATGCAAATGATGACAGTGATGACGACTACATAGACGAAGCTGGAGCAGACATTATGGAGTCTTCCACCGATCAAAATTTCTAGATGACCACCATGTTACTAGTAGTATTCCTCCATTTAGTTAGTATTGATCGATTGTAATCATAGTTTAGATCGTTTGTGTGAACCTTGATTGATATTGAGTGAAGTGAATTGATTGTATTTGCCTGATATGCATATGGGTAGTGAATTATCTCTTAGACCTTATTCTATTCTGTTTTCTCACCCCTTCTAACCCATCAGATGCCTCCGAGACGTGACATCAGATTCGTGCTCCCACCGAAGCTCACCCAGTTGATCCAATAGCAGAATGCCTTGATGCAGATGTTAGTCCAGAACCATAATCAGAAACAAGGCAACAATAACAACAACCCACCGCAACCACCCCCTATTGACAACCTAGCCCATTTTCTGAGGTTGAATCCGCCGGTGTTCTCTAGCAGCACCAAGCCGATTGTTGCAGATGATTGGCTCCGCATGATTGGGAGAGAGCTGACCACTGCCGGATCCATAGATGCAGAGAAAGCGTGCTTTGCCGCACATCAGCTTGATGGACCCATAGCATCTTGGTGGGAGAACTTCACCACCACTTACCCCATAGCTACAGTTACATGGGATCAGTTTCAGCAGGCCTTCCTCACTGCACATGTTTCAGCAGGAGCCATGAGTTTGAAGAAGCGTGAGTTTCACAACTTACGCCAAGGGAGTCGTATAGTGGCACAACATGTAGATGAGTTCAGCAAGTTAGCACGCTATGCCCCAGATGATGTGGCCACAATGATGAGCTAAGTATGCAGTTGATGGTGGCAACTTTCAACAACCACCAGGATCTGGTAGATAGGGCCCTCATGATAAAAGGAAACCAACAACAGATAGATAATCGCAGGAGGAAGTATGTACATGGCAGGTACACTTTTGGAGCTCAGCAGAATCCCCGCTATTCCCCGTACTCGGGAGGACATACTCATAACCATGGAGGACATTCGAACAATGGAGGAAGTTCACACAACCATGGTGGCCCTAAGAATGGCAATGGGAATGGAGGAAGCAACAGCCAGAACTATTCCAACTCTGCGACGCCCGCCAAGAAGGATCGAAGTCACATTACTTGTTTCCAGTGCGCGAACACCGGACATTACGCCACTGAATGTTCTGAAGCAAAGAATGGAAATGGCAATGAAAGTTCTGGAAAGAAGCCCAACCCCTTCACCAGAGGTTGGGCGAACCACGTCAGTCTGGAGGAGATTGAGGGCAGCCGACGCAGTTGTCCGTAAGTTTTTGATTAATGCATTTACATCACTTGTTCTTTTCGATAATGGTGCATCTCATTCATTCATATCAAGGGGATTTGTGGACAAGTTTAAGCTGCCAACCATAGCCCTTAAGTCACCTATGTTAGTAAGTTCCCCAGGAGTAGAGTATATGGCTAGTAGGGGATGCTATGAGTTTCCAATAACCATAGGTAGACATGTTTTCCCAACCTACCTTATTATCCTGGAGCCACAAGGATTGAACGTGATCCTAGGAATGGATTGGCTATCCAAGTTTGAGGGAAATATCGATTGCGCCAGTAAATCAATTCTTCTCACCACCCTAGAAGGAAAGAGTATCAAGTATGTGTCTAGGCATGCACTGAGGAGGACTCAGGTGAATTCCCTATTGGGAGTTGTTCAGGAGGAAGTACCAGTGTGAAGGATTTTCCCGATGTATTTCCGGAGCAGTTACCAGGCATGCCACCAGATCGAGACATTGCGTTTTCGATTGAGTTATTTCCAGGCACCGGACCAATATCAAAGAGACCGTATCGGATGCCGCAAATGATCTGGAGGAAATTAAGAAGCAGATTAAGGAGTTACTGGACAAAGGTTATAGTCGACCAAGCTCATCGCCTTGGGGAGCCCCAGTGCTTCTAGTTGAGAAGAAGGATGGATCTTTAAGGATGGTTGTTGATTATCGTGCACTGAATGAGATGATGATCAACAACAAATACCCTGTACCGATGATTAATGATTTGTTTGACCAACTGTAGGGAGCTAAGGTTTTCTCCAAGATTGATCTTCTGTCAGGTTATCACCAGCTGAAGATCCTAGAGCAGGATATACCTAAGACAACTTTTACCACAAGGTATGGGCTATACGAGTATACAGTTATGTCATTTGGTTTGACTAATGCCCCTGCCTATTTCATGAGTATGATGAACAAGGTGTTCATGGAGTTTTTGGACAAGTTTGTTGTGGTGTTCATTGATGATATATTGGTCTACTTGAAGAATGAAGAAGAACATAAAAAACATTTGAGTTTAGTTCTTGAGAAGCTCAGGGAACATCAGTTGTATGCCAAGTTTAGCGAATGTGAGTTTTGGCTGAAGGAAGTTGGATTTCTCGGACATGTTATATCAGGAGAAGGTATAGCAGTAGACCCTACCAAGGTTGCATCTGTCACTAAGTGGTTGGAACCCACCTCAGTTGGAGAGACCAGAAGTTTTCTTGGACTCACAGGTTATTACCGGAGATTTATCGAGAATTTTTCCAAAATAGCAAAGCCCATGGCAGAGTTTTAGAAGTAGAACGCCAAGTTTATATTGACTGAGGATTGTGTGGCCAGTTTTCAGGAGTTGAAGAAATGTTTGGGAACAGCTCCAGTGCTGATTCGCCCAGCCATACGCAAGGATTTCCAAGTATATTGCGACGCTTCACGTCGATGACTTGGAGGTGTGCTTATGCAGGATGGAAGAGTTGTTTCATATGCCTCATGATAGCTTCGACCTCATGAGTTGAACTATGCTATGCATGATTTGGAGTTAGCAGCCATAGTGCATGCGCTCAAGACATGGAGACACTTTCTCATCGGTAACCTTTGTTATGTTTACACGGATCATAAGAGTTTGAAGTGCAATTTCACGCAGAAGGAGTTGAATCTCAGGCAAAGGAGATCGTTGGAGCTCATAAAGGATTATGATGTGAGATTGCACTATTATCCAGGGAAGGCCAATGTTGTAGTAGATGCGTTGAGCCGCAAGAGTTATGTTAACACGCTCATAACCGGAGGATTACCTCAGGAGTTAGCCGATGATCTCAGAGAACTTCGCTTGGAGATAATTCCAAGAAGTTATGAAGCAGCACTAGAAATTCAGTCCACTTTGCTGGGAAAGATCCGGGAATCCCAGAAGACAGACAAGGAGACTGCAGAGATAAAGGAAAGGATGAGTAAAGGAGAAGCTAAAGGATTTTGTGAGGATGAGCACGACACTTTATGGTTTGAGGATGGTATCTATGTGCCTAATGACCCTAAGATCAGGAAGTTAATTCTTCAAGAGGCTGATGATTCGCCTTATTAGATTCACCAAGTCAACACCAAGATGTATCTGGATTTTAAGGAGAGTTTCTGGTGGACTAGAATGAAGAAGGATATTGTAGAGTATGTAGCAATATGCGATGTATGTCAGAGATTTAAGGCAGAGCATCAGAAACCAGCAGGGTTACTTCAGCCTTTGCCGATACCCGAATGGAAGTGGGATAAACTTGGCATGGATTTTTTCACTGGATTACCCAGGACCTGTTCAGGCTATGACTTTATCTGGGTTGTAGTCGATCGCTTGACGAAGGTAGCCCATTTCATCCCCGTAAAGACAACTTATACAAGTGCTAAGTTGGCGAAGAGATAGATGACCAGGATCGTATGTCTACATGGAGTTCCGAGGACCATCGTATCAGATAGAGGAACACAGTTTACTTCAAAGTTTTGAAATCAGTTTCATGAAACTTTGGGTACCCGGCTAGAGTTCAGTACAACCTTTCATCCGCAGACAGATGGACAAACCGAGAGAGTCACTCAGATTCTGGATGACATGTTGAGAGCTTGTGCACTAGACTATGGATCTAGTTGGGATGATAATTTGCCCTATGCAGAGTTCTCCTATAACAGCAGTTATCAAGCCAGTTTGAAGATGGCCCCTTTGGAAGCTTTGTACGGAAGGAGGTGCAGGACACCATTATCATGTGATGAAGTTGGAGATAGACAATTGTTCGGGCCAGACTTAATCAGAGATTCTGAGGAGAAGGTTAAGTTGATTCGAGATAGACTCAAGATAGCCCAGTCCAGGCAGAAGAGTTATGCGGATACTAAACGCAAGGAGGTAGCCCATGAAGTCAGAGACAGAGCATATCTTCGTGTGTCCCCACTTCGAGGAGTTAAGCATTTTGGAGTCAAAGGAAAGCTAGCACCATGATTTGTAGGACCATACAGAGTTTTGGAACGCATGGGAGAAGTTGCCTACAAGTTGGAATTACCCGAAGGATTGTCAGGAGTTCATGATGTGTTTCACGTTTCCCAGTTGAAGAAGTGACATGCAGAGATGGCTGACATTCCTCACGAGAGATCTGATGCCCTTTGGGCGATTGATTGGATAGTGATCTGACCTATGAAGAGAAGCCAGTTAAGATTCTTGAGTATTCCAGCCGAGTTACTCGCAGAAAGTCGTCAAGTTCTGCAAAGTTTAGTGCAGCCACCATACCGAGGAGGAAGCCATCTGGGAGCGTGAAGAAGACCTCCGCAAGGACCACCCACAACTTTTTGCTGACCAACCTGAATCTCGAGGGCGAGATTCATCTTAAGGGGGGTAGGTTTGCAACATCCCAATTTTCAAATTGATTGTTATAAATAGATCATTCATATGCATTCATATTTTATTGTATTTTGGTATTTATTTGGTTGTGATCAAAGAAATCTTAAGCAACTCAAGCACCCAAGGATAGAGTTGGAGGTTTCATATAAATTTCATTTTGGAATTTATTCAAATTTGAAAAGTGGATCAATTTGATTTTAACAAATTCTTTCCAATTATTTCAAAAACAATAAAAATAAAGAGAGAAGATAAAAGGGCTTCTTCAAAACGGAGGAGATATGTTGGAAAAAAAATTTGGAAGTCAAATTATTTTATTTGTGTTTTTATTTGCAATTTTATTCAGTTGCATTTTATTTAATTAGGGAAAAGATGCATTCTTAAAAATTGCAATTAGTCCATAAAAATGTTCACATTGTCCCAAATATTAGGAGGGGATGGTGAAAATTGTTTCTGGAATTTTAGAAAATTTTATTTTATTTTATTTGGAATTTTCTTCCCGGCGCTATTTAAAAAAAACTTCCAACTTGGCCGGCCCAGCCGAAGCCTGGCCACGTCCCAGCTTGCCAACCGCCACCACCATCCCAAGCCACCGCCGGACTCCGGTGGAGTACCAGTCCGGACCGCCGCCGCTGCGCGCACCCTTCCCCAAGTCGGCACCGCCTCCTTATAAGTCGACCCCGCCGCCCCTCTCCTCTCCCCAAACCGCCGTCCCGGGCCGCCACCGCTGCGCTGCGTCACCACCGCCATTCCTCGCCGTGTTGCCGCTCACAGCTTGCTTGCTTGCCAAGACCACCACCCGCACCCGAACCCTGCCGGCGAGTCATCGCCGTCGCCTCTGAGTCACCGTCGCCCGCGCCCGCCTTGCCGTTGACCTCAACCGCCGCCGCTGGCCGAAGACCGGTAAAAAACCATCTCGGTTCGCCGGTTTATTCTTCGGTTTTTTTAGTTTTGGTTTAGTTAGGTTAGATAAGTTTTATTTTTATTAGTTCTTTAGTTAGCGAGCGTTCACCCGATTAGTTCTATTAACGAACAAATTCATTCATTATTCTCTGTTAGCGGACGTTTGTCCAATAGAATTTTTTTTCTTTTTCTGTTTATTTTCGGTCAGGGACCTATTCGTGAATAGTTTTATCACAATTTGGCCCCTGATCTTCAAACTAGCATAACTTTTAGCTCGTTTATCCAAATTAGATGAAACCAATGCCTAATGCTTCGTAAAGATCCCCTCTATCCAGTAAACCAACTTGAACATGGTTTTGGAAATTTAAATTTTGAGTTTAGTTCAGATTAGTATTTGATCTTGTTTTGTTTGTATTTTGAGTTTCGTAGCTCCGTTTGAGTTGATTATTTTTGCAAATTGTAGCTAATCACATGTACCTACTGTTAAGATCTAATTCACTTGAAAATAATGCTTTTAGAATTCATTTGCTGTTTGATTTAGTTGTTTGCTTGTTATCGAGTTTTATTTGGATCATTCTCGTTTTCTCTTTGCATCATTTGCTTGAATGCTTATGTATGCTACTGTTTGTCTATGCTAGATTTTTCGGAGTGTGAAGCTTGTTACTACGAATCTCTAGAGTTTTCCGATCGTCAGCAAGGGAAGTTACACTTTGATTATAATTTTCAATACCCAGTTTTTACTATGCATTAGTATTGCCCCTCAAATATTTGCATGAGTAGGATTGGGAACATGTGGATTTGGTTGTAGTACTTGAGGTAGGAACCTATAACCTTTCAACACCCCAGGAATGTACGTTATGCTCTTATATTTCTTAGCCATGCTCGTAGACGGGGATTGGTTCGTGTGATTCATGGAAGTTGTGAGAGATAATAATTTTTGGACAACATTAAGATGGCAACTTTAATACACAACTAGGTGGATTGGTTGGGGCACCTGGAGAAACCAGTGCTTGCCCATTGGGAAATCCCGGAGTACCCGTGTGACTTTTCCTCGATTCGCCACCCAGGCTCAAAGGGATCATATGATATTTCATGCCTGGAAACTTCTGTGTGCCGCCACAAGCCATTATGGGCTCTGGCATAGTTGAGTAAGTTGTGTGAGCTCTTGAAGAGGTGGACTAGATGATGTAGGGGAAAGTAGGTGTACCGGTGTAACAACAATAGAGAGTTAATGCTTCAAAAAGACTATGTCTCGACCTTCCAATCATGGATGCGGTCGAGTCTTGTAGGGAAAAGTGCACATCCTCTGCAGAGTATATAATTTAATCATGGTTAGCCATGTCATGTCTACTACACAACCTTCTTCTTGTAGACGTTGTTGGGCCTCCAAGTGCAGAGGTTTGTAGGACAGTAGCAAATTTCCCTCAAGTGGATGACCTAAGGTTTATCAATCCGTGGGAGGCGTAGGATGAAGATGGTCTCTCTCAAACAACCCTGCAACCAAATAACAAAGAGTCTCTTGTGTCCCCAAAACATCCAATACAATGGTAAATTGTATAGGTGCACTAGTTTGGCGAAGAGATGGTGGTACAAGTGCAATATGGATAGTAGATATAGGTTTTTGTAATCTGAAAATATAAAAACAGCAAGGTAACTAATGTTTAAAGTGAGCGTAAACGGTATTGCAATGGTAGGAAACAAGGCCTAAGGTTCGTACTTTCACTAGTGCAAGTTCTCTCAACAATAATAACATAATTGGATCATATAACTATCCCTCAACATGCAACAAAGAGTCACTCCAAAGCTACCTATAGCAGAGAACAAACTAAGAGATTATGGTAGGGTACGAAACCACCTCAAAGTTATCCTTTCTGCTCGATATATTCGAGAGTCTGTAGTAAAATAACACGAAGCTATTCTTTCCGTTCAATCTATCATAGAGTTCATACTAGAATAACACCTTAAGACACAAATCAACCAAAACCCTAATGTCACCTAGATACTCCATTATCACCATGGGCATGATTATACGATATGCATCACACAATCTCAAATTTATCTATTCAACCAACACAAAGTACTTCAAAGAGTGCCCCAAAGCTTCTACCGGAGAGTCAAGACGAAAACGTGTGCCAACCCCTATACATAGGTTCATGGGCGGAACCCGCAAGTTGATCACCAAAACATACATCAAGTGGATCACGTGAATATCCCATTGTCACCATAGATAAGCACGGCAAGACATACATCAAGTGTTCTCAAATCCTTAAAGACTCAATCCGATAAGATAACTTCAAAGGGAAAACTTAATCCATTACAAGAGAGTAGAGGGGGAGAAACATCATAAGATCCAACTATAATAGATAAGCTCGCTGTCGGTGTCAAAACCGGCGGATCTCGGGTAGGGGGTCCCGAACTGTGCGTCTAGGCGGATGGTAACAGGAGACAAGGGACACAATGTTTTTACCCGGGTTCGGGCCCTCTCGATGGAGGTAAAAGCTTATTCCTGCTTGATTGATATTGATGATATGGGTAGTACAAGAGTGGATCTACCACGAGATCAAGGAGGCTAAACCCTAGAAGCTAGCCTATGGTATGATTGTTGTAATGGTTGTTCGTCCTACGGACTAAAACCCTCCGGTTTATATAGACACCGGGAGGGCTAGGGTTACAGAGTCGGTTACAATGGTAGGAGATCTACATATCCGTATTGCCAAGCTTGCCTTCCACGCCAAGGAAAGTCCCATCCGGACACGGGACTAAGTCTTCAATCTTGTATCTTCATAGTCTTGGAGTCGGCCGATGATGATAGTCCGGCTATCCGGACACCCCTAGTCGAGGACTCCCTCGGTAGCCCACGAACCAGGCTTCAATGACGATGAGTCCGGTGGCGCATATTGTTCGGCATTGCAAGGCGGGTTCCTCCTCGAATAATTCATAGAAGATTGTGAACACCGGGATAGTGTCGGCTCGCAAAATAATTTCCACATTTCCCTTGAGAGAGAATATTATGTACACAAGTTCCATCTCACGGCGTATCCTCTAGCATGGCGTCACACCACTACCAAGCCTTTACTTGAATAGTTTTTATTATACCACCTCGGTAGCGTTTAGCGGCGGTTTCCTTGGCACGTCTTGTCGAGCGAGATCGTGTTCCCCTTATTCAGGATTCTCATCCATACGGACGTGGGTAACCCAACGCGCCATTGATGGTGGCGCTTGGGAGATAAGCGAGTTTTACTAGGCGGTGGGGATGCATAG
>JAHHZJ010002212.1:0-80365 GCA_021437245.1 Aegilops speltoides
AAGGGCTGTATATATGGGGGAAAAGGAGGGAATTTCGTGGCCCTTGAGGATGGGGTCCGAAACCAATCCTAACTCTTGTTTCCCCACTCATACGGACTCTAAAAATAGCCTATACTTAAGTATTTCGAAATTACATGGGCCTGATCCAATAATAAGGTGACGCAGCACCTAGAATAGCCTATGGACGAATATTATGAAGTGGCATCTTGTATATTTCGTCCAAGGCTTCATGCACTCCTTATGGTGGCTTCAAAGTCCTGAAATCATCACTTGTAACTCCGTTCTTGATCCCCTTGCGCATGCCATCAACTCCATGCGTGTTCTTGCTCCAATGTTCATCCTTCTCCAAGCTAGGCCCTTCATTTGTAAGCAAAACAAATGTATCCAATTTAGGCATGATAGAGGCAAAGGTGTCCCGTCTTTCGATGAGATGGTGGATTTCGCTTTGGTGGAAGTCGACTTTGACGATCCGACTACGAACGTGCGAGGACGTCGCGCCTTAGCAATCGCTAAACCAACTCCGAGAGGTTATTGACCACGCCGGAGCACGATCAACCTGACCACGAGGGTCTATTTCCTGCGAGCAAACGAAGAACAAGCAAGAAACTGAGATTGCAATCTGGATATTGCGAATATAAGATGAAAGCTTTATTGATCAAGGTGGGGTTACGTGGCGCCTTTATGCAGTCGTTGAACACAAAGCGAAATCTGTGAAGTTGCAGCTATGGCGAACTTTTGATCTAAACAAAACCCAAGTCTAAGCGGTGCCCTAAGGGCTGTATATATGGAGGAAGAGGGGTGAATTTCGTGGCCCTTGGTGGAGGGTCCAAACTAACCCTATCTCTTGTTTCCCACACATACGGACTCTAAAATAGCCTATACTAATGTATTTCGAAATTACATGGGCCTGGCCCAATAATAAGGTGTGTTGACACCTAGAATAGCCTATGGACGAATATTATGAAGTGGCATCTTGTATATTTCGTCCAAGGCTTCATGCACTCCTTATGGTGGCTTCAAAGTCTGAAATCATCACTTGTAACTCCGTTCTTGATCTCCTTGCGCATGCCATCAACTCCATGTGTGTTCTTGCTCCAATGTTCATCCTTCTCCAAGCTAGGCCCTTCATTTGTAAGCAAAACAAATGTATCCAATTTAAGCAGCATCATATTCTCATGAACATTAGAATCATTACCAAGAAACGAAAGTACACGGTAATTTAGTTGGCGTCTGTGAGCTCTAGTAATTGGTCCAAGTATGTATAGCAGCAGGGGCTGTGGGTGTAACAATGGTATTGATGTCCTCATCATCCTCCCTTCTTGAAATGAAGTCGTCCTCGACGGAAGTTCATCTTCCTCACCCAAATATGGCTTCAAATCTGCAATGTTAAAAGTGGGACTAACCCCAAAATCTGCAGGCAGCTCAAATTTATATGCATTATCATTTACTTTCTCCAACACCTTAAAGGGACCAGCAAGCACGTGGCATTAGCTTTGATTTGCGCAAATCAGAAATCTATCCTTACATAAATGTAACCAAACAAGATCTCCGGTGCAAACACAACATGTTTTCTACCCTTATCTCCAGCAATTTTATATTTAGCATTCATACGCTCAATGTTTTCCTTAGTTAACTCATGCATTTTAAAATCAACTCAGCACGTTCTTTAGCATCAAAATTAACCTTCTCCGAAGATGGAAGAGGCAATAAATCAATAGGTGCACGAGGTAGGAAACCATACACAATTTCAAAAGGGCACATCTTAGTAGTAGAATGCAATGAGCGATTATAAGCAAATTCAATATGAGGCAAGCATTCTTCCCACATTTTCTTATTATTCTTCAAAACAGCCCTAAGCATAGTAGACAATGTTCTATTGACTACTTCAGTTTGTCCATCGGTTTGGGGTGACAAGTAGTACTAAAAAGTAGTTTAGTCCCCAACTTAGCCCATAAACATCTCCAAAAGTGGCTAAGAAATTTAGTATCACGATCTGAAACAATAGTATTTGGCACACCATGCAAGCGAATAATTTCACGAAAGAACAAATCAGCAACATTAACAAACATCATCGCTTTTATGACATGGTATAAAGTGTGCCATTTTAGAGAATCTATCCACGACAACAAATATGCTATCCTCCCTTCTTTGTTCGAGGTAAACCTAAAACAAAGTCCATAGATATATCCTCCCAAGGAACACTAGGTACAGCAAAGGCATATATAAACCATGAGGATTGAGTCGTGACTTAGCTTTTTGACATGTAGTGCATTGAGCAACAAAGCGCTCAACATCCGTCTCATCTTTGGCCAAAAGAAATGTGTAGCTAGTATATCCTCGGTCTTCTTCACGCCAAAGTGTCCCATTAGTCCTCCTCCATCGCCTCCTGCAACAACAAAAGACGAACGGAGCTAGCTGGAATGCATAGCTTGTTAGAACGAAAACAAATCCATCATTAATGACGAACTTGTTCCATGTTCTACCTTCTTTACAATTCTGCAATACATCTTTAAAATCAGCATCATGCACATATTGATCTTTGATGGTCTCCAAACCAAATATTTTGAAGTCAAGTTGTGAAAGCATAGTATAGCGACGAGACAATGCATCAAGCAATAACATTTTCTTTACCCTTCTTGTGTTTAATGACATAAGGAAAGTCTCAATGAATTCAACCCATTTAGCATGTCTACGATTCAGTTTAGCTTGACTTTTAATATGTTTCAAAGATTCATGATCAGAATGTATAACAAATTCTTTGGGCCATAAATAATGTTGCCATGTTTCTAAAGTCCGAACAAGAGCATATAATTCTTTATCATAAGTAGAATAATTCAGACTAGGCCCACTCAATTTTTCGAGAAAAGTATGCAACAGGTTTGCCATCTTGTAATAACACACCTCTAATCCAATTCCACTAGCATCACATTCAAGCTCAAAAGTCTTATTAAAATCAGGAAGTTGGAGTAAAGGAGCATGTGTCAACTTAGCTTTCAATACCGTGAAGGCTTCTTCCGTCATGCGGTACCCCAAACAAAAGGCACATCCTTCTTTGTAAGCTCGTTGAGAGGTGCAGCAATGGTGCTGAAATCTCTCACAAAACGCCTATAGAAACCAGCGAGGCCAAGGAAACTCCTCACTTGTGTGACCGTTTTGGGCTGCGGCCAACTCTCAATAGCTTCAATCTTGGCTTTATCAACTTCAATTCCTGTGGAGTAACAACATAGCCAAGAAAAGATACTCGGTCGGTGCAAAAGGTGCACTTCCCAAGGTTACCAAACAAGCGTGCATCACGTAGAGCATTAAAAACAACACGTAAATGTTCCAAATGTTCTTCCAAAGATTTGCTATAAATCAGTATATCATCAAAATAAACAACCACAAATCGTCCAATGAAAGCACGTAAAACTTCGTTCATTAATCTCATGAAAGTACTAGGTGCATTAGTTAACCCAAAAGGCATGACTAACCACTCATATAATCCAAACTTAGTTTTAAATGCTGTTTTCCATTCATCTCCCAATTTCATACGAATTTGATGGTATCCACTCATAAATCAACTTTGGAGAATATTGTAGAGCCACTCAATTCATCAAGCATATCATCTAGCCTAGGAATAGGGTGGCGATAACGAATAGTAATATTATTGATGCCTCTACAATCAACACACATACGTGACGTACCATCCTTTTTCGGCACTAGAATAATAGGAACAGCACAAGGACTAAGGGATTCGCGTATATAACCTTTGTCGAGCAGCTCGTACTTGACGCATAATCTCCTTCGTCTCCTCCGGATTGGTGCGGTATGGTGCACGGTTGGGTAATGATGCACCGGGAATTAAGTCAATTTGATGCTCAATCCCTCGAATAGGTGGTAATCCGGTGGCACGTCTTGTGGAAAGGCGTCGTGAACTCTGCAAAATGTTAGTGACAATGCAGGGGCAAAGAGGAAGGCACGTCCTCAAATGAAAATAATGCCTCTTTGCACACAAAAGCATAGCAAATAGATTTGCCAAAATCTAGCTCATCAATATCAGATTTGGTGGCAAGTAAACATGCACTTTTCAATTTAATTTCGAAGCAACAGTAGATGGTTTATTATTAGGCTTCATGTGTTGCTCAAATTCTTTTGCCACAATCTGATTTTCACTCTTATTTTTCTCTGTTTTGCTTTATTAGCTCTATTAATATCATCTTTCAAAATGGACTCAGGAGTCATAGGAAGCAAAGTAATATTTTTATCCTTATGAACAAGAGTATCTTGATTGTTTCTACCATGGTGTCTGAATTTTATCAAATTGCCATGGTCTACCAAGTAACAAGGAACATGCTTGCATAGGTACCACATCACAATCAACATAATCAGCATATGTAGAGATACTAAAATGCACACGAGCGAGACGTGTTACCTTCACCTTGCCGCTGTTGTTGAACCATTGGATGTAGTAAGGATGTGGATGTGGTCTTGTGGTGAGAGATAGCTTCTCCACCATCTCCATGCTAGCCAAATTGTTGCAACTCCCTCCATCTATGATGGCCTTGAATAGAACGTTCCTTCACAACTCCTTTGTATGGAACAAATTATGCCTCTGATTTTGCTCAGCTTGTGTAACCTGCACACTCAAAACACGTTGAGCAACTAAACATTCATACCTGTCGGCATCTTGACAGCCATGTATTGTGTCTCATGATCAGAATCATCTCCACCGTGTTCCTCATGTGTAATAAGAGCCAAAGTCTCCTCATCATAGTCACTAGCGGACTCATACCCACCATCCTCGTAGCAATCATCACACGCTGAGATTTGCATTCTCTCATAAAATGTCCTCTTCCCTTACAACGACGACAAATAATATCACTTGTGTGCCTGTTGACGCCATGGAAGAAGAGCTCTGTGCAGGCCCAGCAGGTGTGCTCTTGGCGAGATAGTGGTGGTTGTGCACCTTTCTTGTATCACGGTTGGAGGTGCTTTGAAGGAGGTGATGGTGCGGTGGAAGTAGATGATGCACGTGGTGTCCATGATGAAGGTCGACCTGCGAGAAAAGTTAGTGCGGCGCCAATGCACTGTCGATCCTGCACTTCACGTTCAGCTTTACAAGCAAGATGGAATAAGCGAGTGATATTATTATAATCCTTATAGTCTAGAATGGTCGAATCTCTCTATTTAATCCACCCGAAAAGCGTGCAAGCATAGCTTCATTCTCCTCAACAATACCACATCTAATCAAGCCGGTTTGCAATTCGATAATATTCTTCTACAGAATTTTTCCTTGTCTTAAACGCTGCAATTTTTGAAGTAATTCACGTTGATAATATGGTGGAACCCAGCGAGTACGCATAGCAGTTTTCAAAGCAGCCCAAGTAGCTGGAACAGGATATAATCTACAATGTTAGGACCACCAAACACATGCAAAGCTAGTGAAGGCACAAAGCAGCAGCAATAACACGTCTCTCCTCAGGATATTGTAAACATGTAAATCGTTGTTCAGTTTCTAACTCCCAAGTAAGATATATATCAGGAACATATCTACCCTCAAATGGTGGAATATTCAATTTCAGTTTAGGGAGATGGTCATGATCGCGTACCTGAGGGGGAGCTCTAACATTGCCATTATTTGCATGTGGACGACCTGGTGGTTGTGGTGCTGGTGGACAGTCACAAATCCGTGAAGCAAATCTCAAATTCTTACCAGTTCTTACCCAGCAGCAGGTGGTGATCGGCAACCGTTGTAGTCAAAACTCTCAAAGCTTGGCTATAGCGATTACGGGGAGAATCAAGCGCACGAGCGTAGATGTATGTGGAGCTGGGAAGGCTTATAATATGGTAGCAAAAGGTTGACAATAATCAAATCGAGATGCAAAGTTGAATAAGCGCTCAACGACGCAGTCTTGTCTTTGGTCCTAGGCTAGACCGTGCTAGAGACGCGAGCCTAGAACACTAACAAAATCACGGCGCTGCACGTAAACAAAGGAAAAGCACACTCTGATTTTTTTTTTTCGCTCTTTTTTTTTTTTTTTTGCTGCTTTTTTTTTTTTTTTTGCGCTGCTTTTTTTTTTTTTTTTTGCGAAAAATCACTATAATGGCGAGTGTCTCAAAACTCTTCCCAGGTCAAACTGACAGGATGGGCACGAAATTTTTTCGACCAAAATTTTTTTTTTTTTTTGACTGCCCGGACCCAAAAACCTGAAACGGGTCAAAAAAACTTTCTATAACGGCGATGGCTCAATACGCTTAGAAACACCTAAAAATAGGATAGCGAAAATTTTTTATCCCGTGCGTTTTGGAAAATTTTGGGCCTAAGCGGAGGGTGGTTTCGGACTCTTTTTTTTTTTTTTTTGAAACCAACCTCTTCTACGGACGGCAAAAGATTGCTGGAATCGAAACCTACTCGAGACAAGGAAACACGAATCGAATTTAGATGGATCCGAAAACAAATCTAATATGCAAGGAACTTCGGATTGGTGGTGGATATATGGTGGTGGTATATGGCAGCGGTGGTGGTATATGGCGCGGTGGTGGTATATGGATACGGATTGAGCGGTGGCGGATAAGCGGTGGTGGTAGATGGCGAGGCGATGATGATGGTGCGGCGGCGGCGTGACAACTTATGACCGAACTCGAAACTCTAAAGACTAGACTCTAAGACCAGCAACTCGACACGGCGATGCAACCGCAAATTCAACAACGCAAATCTGAGAAAGGATTATGCAAAGGCTCGATTGGTTCGGATATGATGACCTAACCCTAATTTTTTTGGCTTTTTCGTGGACTGTAGGTATGAAGAACAGACTCGATCTAAACTACGAAAAACTGTAAAATCTCACCGAGCAACACGGAAATCTGATACCACTTGATAGAGGCAAAGGTGTCCGATCTTTCGATGAGATGGTGGATATCGATTTGGTGAAGTCGACTTTGACGATCCGACTACAAACGTGCGAGGACGTTGCGCCTTAGGAATCGCTAAACCAACTCCAAGAGGTTATTGACCACGCCGAGCATAATCAACGACCACGAGGGTCTAGCATAATCAATCGAAGAACAAGCAAGAATATGCGAGAAAGCAATCTGAATATTGCGAATATAAGATGAAAGCTTTATTGATCAAGGTGGGGTTCCGTGGCGTCTTTGTGCAGTCGTTGAACACAAATGAAGTACACGAAGTTGCAGCTATGGCTAACTTTTGATCTAAACAAATCCCAAAGTCTAAGCGGTGCCCTAAGGGCTGTATATATGGAGGAAGAGGGGTGAATTTCGTGGCCCTTGAGGATGGGGTCGAAACCAATCCTAACTCTTGTTTCCCCACTCATACGGACTCTAAAATAGCCTATACTAATGTATTTCGAAATTACATGGGCCTGGCCCAATAATAAGGTGACGCAGCACCTAGAATAGCCTATGGACGAATATTATGAAGTGGCATCTTGTATATTTCGTCCAAGGCTTCATGCACTCCTTATGGTGGCTTCAAAGTCCTGAAATCATCACTTGTAACTCCGTTCTTGATCTCCTTGCGCATGCCATCAACTCCATGTGTGTTCTTGCTCCAATGTTCATCCTTCTCCAAGCTAGGCCCTTCATTTGTAAGCAAAACAAATGTATCCAATTTAAGCGACATCATATTCTCATGAACATTAGAATCATTACCAAGAAATGTAATTTAGTAGCTCTAGTAATGGTTAATTGGCGAGGGCTGTGGGTGTAACAATGGTATTGATGTCCTCATCAAGTAATCATATTCTCATGAATATTAGAATCATTACCAAGAAGCGAAAGTACGGTAATTTAATTGGCGGAGCTCTAGTAATTGGGTGTAATAAGAGGGGTTGTGGGTGTAATAATGGTATTGATGTCCTCATCATCCTCCCCTTCTTGAAATGAAGTCGTCCTCGACGTAAGCTCATCTTCCTCACCCAAATAAGGCTTCAAATCTGCAATGTTAAAAGTGGGACTAACCCCAAAATCTGCAGGCAGCTCAAGTTTATATGCATTATCATTTATTTTCTCCAACACCTTAAAGGGACCAGCAGCACGTGGCATTAGTTTTGATTTGCGCAAATCAGGAAATCTATCCTTACGCAAATGTAACCAAACAAGATCTCCAGGTGCAAACACAACATGTTTTCTACCCTTATCTCCAGCAAGTTTATATTTAGCATTCATACGCTCAATGTTTTCCTTAGTTAACTCATGCATTTTTAAAATCAATTCAGCACGTTCTTTAGCATCAAAATTAACCTTCTCCGAAGATGGAAGAGGCAACAAATCAATAGGTGCACGAGGTAGGAAACCATACACAACTTCAAAAGGGCACATCTTAGTAGTAGAATGCAATGAACGATTATAAGCAAATTCAATATGAGGCAAGCATTCCTCCCACATTTTCTTATTATTCTTTAGAACAGCCCTAAGCATAGTAGACAATGTTCTATTGACTACTTCGGTTTGTCCATTAGTTTGGGGGTGACAAGTAGTACTAAAAAGCAGTTTAGTCCCCAACTTAGCCCATAAACATCTCCAAAAGTGGCTAAGAAATTTAGTATCACGATCTGAAACAATAGTATTTGGCACACCATGCAAGCGAATAATTTCACGAAAGAACAAATCAGCAACATTAACAGCATCATCGCTTTTATGACATGGTATAAAGTGTGCCATTTTCGAGAATCTATCCACGACAACAAATATGCTATCCCTCCCCTTCTTTGTTCTAGGTAAACCTAAAACAAAGTCCATAGATATATCCTCCTGATGAGGACATCAATACCATTGTTACACCCACAGCCCCTGCTGCTATACATACTAGACCAATTACTAGAGCTCGCGCACGCCAACTAAATTACCAGGTACTTTCGTTTCTTGGTAATGATTCTAATGTTCATGAGAATATGATGTTGCCTAAATTGGATACATTTGTTTTGCTTACAAATGAAGGGCCTAGCTTGGAGAAGGATGAACATTAGAGCAAGAACAAGCATGGAGATGATGGCATGCGCAAGGGGGACAAGAATGGAGTTACAAGTGATGATTTCAGGACTTTGAAGCCACCATAATGAGTGCATGAAGCCTTGGACGAAATATAAAAGATGCCACTTCATAAATTTCGTCCAGAGGCTATTCTAGGTGCTGCGTAACCTTATTATTGGGCCAGGCCCCTGTAATTTCTAAATACATTAGTATAGGCTATTTTTAGAGTCCGTATGTGTGGGGAAACAAGAGATAGGGTTAGTTTCGGAGCCCTCCACCAAGGGCCACGAAATTCACCCCTCTTCCTCCATATATATAGCCCTTAGGGCACCGTTTAGACTTGGGTTTTGTTTAGATTAAAAGTTCGCCATAGCTGCAACTTCGCGTACTTCGTTTGTGTTCCACGACCAGACAAAGGCGTCACAGAACACCACCTTGATCAATAAAGCTTTCCTCTTATATTCGCAATATCCAGATTGCAATCTTAGTTTCTTGCTTGTTCTTCGTTTGCTGCGAAGCAGACCTTCGTGGTCGAGGTTGATCGTATGCGCGGCGTGGTCAATAACCTATCGGAGTTGGTTTAGCGATTGCTAAGCGCGGCGTCTCTCGACGTCAGAGTCGGATTGTCAAAGTCGACTTCATCCAAAACGATAGCCACCATCTCATCGAAAGACGGGACACCCTCGCCTCTATCAAGTGGTATCAGTTTTCAGGTTGATTGTGCTCTGATACCACTTGATAGAGGCGGGGGTGTCCCGATCTTTCGATGAGATGATAACTATCGATTTGGTGGAGACGACTTTGACGATCCGACTACAAACGTGCACCTCTCGTGACGGTTGTGGTATTTGCATAGGTGGTGGCATGTCTCCCGCGATCGACAAAGCCCATGAATTGACTCTGGATCCTGTCATGATTAGTAGAACAAGAAACAAAATCCAAAAATAATGTTCCTATAACTACTAGGATGTGGTGGTAAAACGCTCACAGTAAAGCAAATATCAATGTCTTACAAGTTCTTACCATGCAGCAGGCGGTGATCGGTAACCAGCGGTGTCAAGTAACTCCGAATATTGAGTAAAGCAATTCCCAGGGGAGCATACGTATACACGGTGTAGAAATATGTGGAGCTGGGTTGGCTATATATGGTAGCAAAAGATTAGCAATAATCAATTCAAAGATGCAATGTTGAATAAACGTTCAACGACGGTACTGTGCTGGTCCTAGGCTAGACCGGACTAGAGACACGAGCCTAGAACACTAATGAGGTCACGGCGTAGCACAACTAGCATCAATGAAGGATACTAAGTAGCTCTTGACAGCAAGATATAAGTGAAGATCACAACGGTAGTGAAGATAATGATGAAAAACAACTACCAAGCAGGACATACAACAACTCTCTCTCCAACTTTCCTCTTGAAAAGTTTGAGCCAATTTTATGATAAATTCTTTCAAAGAATGCTACTAACTCAAGCTTTCCAATGCAAAAATAATCACTCAATTCCGAGTTGATATGAGGAGTCAAAGAATTCTAAAACTGGCCTGAAAAATTGGAACAAGCTGTGTTCACGAACTTCAGAGGGCAAAAAGACCTACTTAGAATCCGATTTTGAGGTGTCAAATAATGAACTAGCTTCTGCAACTATTTAGATGCGGCTCGTTGCTAGCTTCAATTTGAGTACTCACGGAGCCAAAAAGGACTTCGTATGAGGAAGATACACCTTCTTTACTGAACAGTGCACAAACATCCAAATGCACATGATCAGGTTCATGTTTCTATACCACCATTTAATGGCCGTTTTAGACCTACTTTATATATTGAATGGGAGTTAGACATAAATAATATATTTGCTTCCCATAATTTTGATGAACGTAAAAAAGTTACGGTTGCGGTTGGTTCTTTCACTGGTTATGCTCTAGTTTGGTGGAGTGAATATTGTCGGTTACACCCTGATTATGTACCTAATACTTGGGATGATTTAAAACATGTCATGAGGGATAGATTAAATCGATGTTTATTATACTCGTGGCATGATTAAAAAACTGGAACATTTAAAACAAGGTAGTGACACCGTAACAAAATATTATGATGATTTACAAACTACCTTCTTGCACTCATTTTTAGAAGAAAGTGAAGAAGATTTTATGGATAGATTTTGGGGAGGATTAAACCATAATATTCAGGAGATACTAATTCATGAAGAGTGTTATCCTATGGACCATTTGTTTCGTCTTGCTTGCAAAGCTGAACAGGAAATAAAACGACGTGTTGCCCACAAGGAGAACAAGCGCACGGTGCACATTCGAACTGTTGATACAGATGTTTATTCAACTACTAGGCGTACTATAAGAACCACATCCGTTGTTGCGAGGACTACATCATCTCCACCATGTGACACATCACCATCGAGAGTGCCTGCATCATCTGAGTTGACTATAAGAGGTAATGACAAAGGTACAGATTTTCCACTTTTACATGAGAATGATGCATGCCTAGTTAACTTGAATGCATCATGTGTTGAGCTACCCACTACTTTGATCACACCACCTATTTTAGAGGATTATGTTGATAATTTGACTTTGCCATGTGATCAAACAACTGAAATACCAACAATTTTGAGAGCACCCATTGAATTAATTTTTGATGCAATAGAATCAATGTTTAATCATTTTGATATGACCTCTAATCTTGGTGATGATTCTGTGTCGAATGACTCATTGCATGTTTGCTTATCTAAGCATATTGTAGCATGTAAATTTGATTCAAATAAGGTTTATTCACCAATGTTGGGATGGTTTAATGATGAACATTGTCAATCTTTTGAAATAAATAAGAGCTTCACTTATATGTGCAAACTGAGTTGCAATATTTTCATGCCTTCTAGTTCTTGTGCTAATTTGTTGGCTTTAGATTTTATGAACTATGCAAGTTACTCATCTATTCATGTGTCATATATGCAAAAACCAAGGGAAGTAAAAATGGATGACGTATACATATACAACATGTACACCTTGTCTCTTTCGTTAGCCACATTTCAGATTAAGCAACGCCGAGGGCGGCTTTATTTTCAAAAAGGGGAGGATGATGAGGACATGACTACCTTGTATATGACCAAAAATATTGCATACATGCATATTTGTCAGGTGATTTCTAGTGCAAACTATTCAATAATCCATTTATGTTATCCAGAACAAAAATACTTCACACACTTTTGTGTTTTGTCTAATTGCAGGTGTATGGGACATTTGTACAATCCACATATGAAGATAAGGAAGAAAGAGATGTTTATTTGCTGTTGATGATGAGGACATGACTACCTTGTATATGACCAAAAATATTGCATACATGCATATTTGTCAGGTGATTTCTAGTGCAAACTATTCAATAATCCATTTATGTTATCAAGAACAAAAATACTTCACACACTTGTGTTTTGTCTAATTGCAGGTGTATGGGACATTTGTACAATCCACATATGAAGATAAGGAAGAAAGAGATGTTTATTTGCTGTTCAAAAAGACCTCTCACGTCACTTTTGGCCCAACAAAAGATAGAGTCCAAGTCTCTCACGTTCTGGATTCAGATTCGGACTGCACAGACATACCTGACTCAAAACGCCAACAACTTTTTCATACGGACTCCGAATTGGGTGATTCTTTTTTTGTTGGAAAGTAGATTTCATGCTCTTTGCAGCACAATTGGAATCACCTCAACATCCGTCCGGAGCGTTGAATTATGGATGAAACAATCTGACGCTGCAGCAGAATCCGAGTGAAACTAAAAGTCCAGAGGTGTTACGTCACCTCCACTTGGGCCCATGAGCCTTGTACGACCTAGGGTTGGTTTTAGGCTGCCTTGGGACGTTCTCCCACCTCCTTGGCTGCCACCCCTTGCTCCTATATAAGTCGATCCATCTAGTAGCTTTTTCCTGGGGGATTTGTTTAGTTAAAAGTTAGCCATTGCAACTTCGTGTACTTCGTTTGTGTCCAACGACCAGACCAAGACTGCTTACGGATCCCCACCTTTATCAATACTTCATACATACTCGCAATATTTACATTGCTTTTATTATATTCTTGCTTGTTCTTCGATTGCTTGCAGGAATAGACCTTCGTGGTCAGGTTGATTGTGCTCCGGCGTGGTCAATAACCTCTCGGAGTTGGTTTAGCGATTGCTAAGGCGCAACGTCGTGCATGTTTGTAGTCGGATCATCAAAGTCGTCTCCACCAAATCGATAGTTATCATCTCATCGAAAGATCGGGACACCCTCGCCTCTATCAAGTGGTATCAGTTTTCAGCTTGCTCGGTGAGAATTTTCAGTTATCCTTAGATTAGATTTATTTTCTTACCTTTTGTCCAAGAAAAACCCACAAAAAAAGTTAGATCTATTCATCCTCTATCCAAGCCAGTCTGAGCCTTTGCAATTTTCTATTCATTGCTTGAATAGTTGAATTATCGGTTGCATTGTCGTGTCAGTTGCTGGTCTTAGTGTCTAGTTCCTTTAGAGTTTCGAGTTCTGTTCACATTAGTCACGCCGCATCATTATCCCTTCCGCTGTCCACCATCCCATCTATTAATTTCCACCACGTGCCACCATCCCATCTATTATCAAGTGTATATACGGATTCGAAACAGTGGCGGATAAGCGGTGGTGGTAGATGGCATTGAGAAGACGTTTGAAACAAAGCTTGATAGCAAGTTTGATGAATTGCTCGCGCGTTTTCCACAACCACCGCCGGCTGCACCTATCGCACCTCTGCAACGACAACAACTCGCCCCTTCCGAATCGGTATGGGCGAGCTCAGCGTGTTCCTATTGAGCCAGTCAAAATTCTGGTGCCGCTGCTCTGCTGTTGGTGCTTCTTTGGCTCCTACTCTGCTGCTGTTGGTACCGAGCGAGGATGATTATGTGGGAGATTACGAGGATGAGGTTGATCAACATCGAACTACATTGAAACCACCAGCACCACAACCACCGGTCGTCCACATGCAAATAATGGCAATGTTAGGGCTCCCCCTCAGTGCGAGATCATGACCATCTCCCTAAACTGAAATTGAATATTCCACCATTTGAGGGTAGATATGTTCACGATATATATCTTACATGGGAGTTAGAAACTGAACAACGATTTACATGTTTACAATATCCGAGGAGAGCGTGTTCTGCTGCTGTTTGTGCTTTCACTAGCTTTGCATGTGTTTGGTGGTGCGAACATTGTAGATTATATCCTGTTCCAGCTACTTGGGCTGCTTTGAAAACTGCTATGCGTACTCGTTGGGTTCCACCATATTATCAACGTGAATTGCTTCAAAAATTGCAGCGTTTAAGACAAGGAAAAAATTCTGTAGAAGAATATTATCAGGAATTACAAACTGGCTTGATTAGATGTGGTATTGTTGAGGAGAATGAAGCAATGCTTGCACGTTTTCGGGTGGATTAAATAGAGATTCAGACCATTCTAGACTATAAGGATTATAATAATATCACTCGTTTATTCCATCTTGCTTGTAAAGCTGAGCGTGAAGTCAGGATCGGCGGGCATTGGCGCGGACTAACTTTTCTGCAGGTCGACCTTCATCATGGACACCACGTGCATCATCTACTTCCACGTTACGCTACACGGCACCTCCGTGGTGCCACCTCCAACCGTGATACAGCAGCGGCACAACCACCACTATCGCCAAGAGCACACCTGCCGGACCTGCCTGAGCTCTTCTTCTTCCATGGCGTCAATAGGGCACACAAGTGATATTATTTGTCGTTGTTGTAAGGGAAGAGGACATTTTGCGAGAGAATGCAAATCTCAGCGTGTGATGATTGCTACGAGGATGGTGGGTATGAGTCCGCTAGTGACTATGATGAGGAGACTTTGGCTCTTATTACACATGAGGAACACGGTGGAGATGATTCGATCATGAGACACAATACATGGCTGCGGCGATCTTGTGGTATGAATGTTTAGTTGCTCAACGTGTTTTGAGTGTGCAGGTTACACAAGCTGAGCAAAATCAGAGGCATAATTTGTTCCATACAAAGGGAGTTGTGAAGGAGCGTTCTATTAGCATCATCATAGATGGAGGAGCTGCAACAACTTGGCTAGCATGGAGATGGTGGAGAAGCTATCTCTCACCACAAGACCACATCCACATCCTTACTACATTCAATGGTTCAACAACAGCGGCAAGGTTAAGGTAACACGTCTTTGTTCGTGTGCATTTTAGTATCTCTACATATGCTGATTATGTTGATTGTGATGTGGTACCTATGCAAGCATGCTCCTTATTACTTGGTAGACCATGGCAATTTGATAAAAATTCATACACCATGGTAGAAACAATCGATATACTCTTGTTCATAAGGATAAAAATATTACTTTGCTTCCTATGACTCTGAGTCCATTTTGAAAGATGATATTAATAGAGCTAATAAAGCAAAACAAGAGAAAAATAAGAGTGAAAATCAGATTGTGGCAAAAGAATTTGAGCAACATATGAAGCCTAATAGTAAACCATCTAGTGTTGGTTACGAAATTAAATTGAAAAGTGCATGTTTACTTGCCACTAAATCTGATATTGATGAGCTAGATTTTAGCAAATCTGTTTGCTATGCTTTTGTGTGAAAAGAGGCATTATTTTCATTCGAGGGCGTGCCTTCCTCTTTGCCTCCTGCTGTCACTAACATTTTGCGGGAGTTCGGCGACGTCTTTCCACAAGGCGTGCCACCGGATTACCGCCTATTCGAGGATTGAGCATCGATTGACTTAATTCCGGTGCTTCACCGCCAAACCGTCGCCATACCGTACCAATCCGGAGGAGCGAAGGAGATTATCGTCAAGTACAAGAGCTTCTCGACAAAGGTTATATACGCGAATCCCTTAGTCCTTGTGCTGTTCCTATTATTCTAGTGCCGAAAAAGGATGGTACATCGCATATGTGTGTTGATTGTAGAGGCATTAATTATATTACTATTCGTTATCGTCATCCTATTTCTAGGCTAGATGATATGCTTGATGAATTGAGTGGCTCTACAATATTCTCCAAAGTTGATTTGCGTAGTGGATACCATCAAATTCGTATGAAATTGGGAGATGAATGGAAAACAGCATTTAAAACTAAGTTTGGATTATATGAGTGGTTAGTCATGCCTTTTGGGTTAACTAATGCACCTAGTACTTTCATGAGTTTAATGAACGAAGTTTTACGTGCTTTTATTGGACGATTTGTGGTAGTCTATTTTGATGATATACTGATTTATAGCAAATCTTTGGAAGAACATTTGGAACATTTACGTGCTGTTTTTAATGCTCTCGTGATGCACGTTCGTTTGGTAACCTTGGGAAGTGCACCTTTTGCACCGACCGAGTGTCTTTTCTTGGCTATGTTGTTACTCCACAGGAATTGAAGTTGATAAAGCCAAGATTGAAGCTATTGAGAGTTGGCGCAGCCCAAAGCGGTCACACAAGTGAGGAGTTTTCTTGGCCTCGCTGGATTCTATAGGCGTTTTGTGAGAGATTTCAGCACCATTGCTGCACCTCTCAATGATCTTACAAAGAAGGATGTGCCTTTTGTTTGGGGTACCGCACAAGAAGAAGCCTTCACGGTGTTGAAAGATAAGTTGACACACGCTCCTTTACTCCAACTTCCTGATTTTAATAAGACTTTTGAGCTTGAATGTGATGCAAGTGGAATTGGATTAGGAGGTGTGTTATTACAAGATGGCAAACCTGTTGGATACTTTTACGAAAAATTGAGTGGGCCTAGTCTGAATTATTCTACTTATGATAAAGATTTATATGCTCTTGTTAGGACTTTAGAAACATGGCAACATTATTTATGGCCCAAAGAATTTGTTATACATTACGATCATGAATCTTTGAAACATATTAAAAGTCAAGCTAAACTAGATCGTAGACATGCTAAATGGGTTGAATTCATTGAGACTTTCCTTATGTCATTAAACACAAGAAGGGTAAAGAAAATGTTATTGCTGATGCATTGTCTCGTCGCTATACTATGCTTTCACAACTTGACTTCAAAATATTTGGTTTGGAGACCATCAAAGATCAATATGTGCATGATGCTGATTTTAAAGATGTATTGCAGAATTGTAAAGAAGGAAGAACATGGAACAAGTTTGTCGTTAATGATGGATTTGTGTTCGTGCTAACAAGCTATGCATTCCAGCTAGCTCCGTTCATCTTTTGTTGTTGCAGGAGGCGCATGGAGGAGGACTAATGGGACACTTTGGCGTGAAGAAGGCGGAGGGCGTACTTGCTACACATTTCTTTTGGCCAAAGATGAGGCGGGATGTTGGCGTTTTATTGCTCGCTGCACTACATGTCAAAAAGCTAAGTCACGACTCAATCCTCATGGTTTATATATGCCTTTGCCTGTACCTAGTGTTCCTTGGGAGGATATATCTATGGACTTTGTCTTAGGTTTACCTAGAACAAAGAAGGGAGGATAGCATATTTGTTGTCGTGGATAGATTCTCGAAAATGGCACACTTTATACCATGTCATAAAAGCGATGATCTTTGTTAATGTTGCTGATTTGTTCTTTCGTGAAATTATTCGCTTGCATGGTGTGCCAAATACTATTGTGTCAGATCGTGATACTAAATTTCTTAGCCACTTTTGGAGATATTTATGGGCTAAGTTGGGGACTAAATTGCTTTTTAGTACTACTTGTCACCCCCAAACTGATGGTCAAACTGAAGTAGTCAATAGAACATTGTCTACTATGCTTAGGGCTGTTCTAAAGAATAATAAGAAAATGTGGGAGGAATGCTTGCCTCATATTGAATTTGCTTATAATCGTTCATCGCATTCTACTACTAAGATGTGCCCTTTTGAAGTTGTGTATGGTTTCCTACCTCGTGCACCTATTGATTTGTTGCCTCTTCCATGTTCGGAGAAGGTTAATTTTGATGCTAAAGAACGTGCTGAATTGATTTTAAAAATGCATGAGTTAACTAAGGAAAACATTGAGCGTATGAATGCTAAATATAAACTTCTTTGGAGATAAGGGTAGAAAACATGTTGTGTTTGCACGGAGATCTTGTTTGGTTACATTTGCGTAAGGATATATTTCTGATTTACATAAATCAAAGCTAATGCCACGTCTGCTGGTCCCTTTAAGGTGTTGGAGAAAGTAAATGATAATGCATATAAACTCGAGCTGCTGCAGATTTTGGGGTTAGTCCCACTTTTAACATTGCAGATTTGAAGCCATATTTGGGTGAGGAAGATGAGCTGCCGTCGAGGGCGACTTCATTTCAAGAAGGGAGGATGATGAGGACATCAATTCCATTGTTACACCCACAGCCCCTGCTGCTATACATCTTGGACCAATTACTAGAGCTCGCAAGACGCCAACTAAATTACCGGTACTTTCGTTTCTTGGTAATGATTCTAATGTTCATGAGAATATGATCTGCCTAAATTGGATACATTTGTTTTGCTTACAAATGAAGGGCCTAGCTTGGAGAAGGATGAACATTGGAGCAAGAACAAGCATGGAGATGATGGCATGCTAAAGAGGACAAGAATGGAGTTACAAGTGATGATTTGGGACTTTGAAGCCACCATAATGAGTGCATGAAGCCTTGGACGAAATATACAAGATGCCACTTCATAAATTTCATCCAGAGGCTATTCTAGGTGCTGCGTCACCTTATTATTGGGCCAGGCCCCTGTAATTTCGAAATACATTAGTATAGGTTATTTTTAGAGTCCATATGTGTGGGGAAACAAGAGATAGGGTTAGTTTGGGACCCCTCCACCAAGGGCCACGAAATTCACCCCCTCTTCCTCCATATATACAGCCCTTAGGGCACCGTTTAGACTTGGGTTTTGTTTAGATTAAAAGTTCGCCATAGCTGCAACTTCGCGTACTTCGTTTGTTTTCCAAGACCAGACAAAGGCGTCACAGAACCCCTCCTTGATCAATAAAGCTTTCCTCTTATATTCGCAATATCCAGATTGCAATCTTAGTTTCTTGCTTGTTCTTCGTTTGCCTGTAGGAAACAGACCTTCGTGGTCAGGTTGATCGTGCTCCGGCGTGGTCAATAACCTATCGGAGTTGGTTTAGCGATTGCTAAGGCGCGACGTCCTCGCACGTTCGTAGTCGGATCGTCAAAGTCGACTTCATCCAAAACGATAGCCACCATCTCATCGAAAGACGGGACACCCTCGCCTCTATCACCTCCCAAGGAACACTAGGTACAGGCAAAGGCATATATAAACCATGAGGATTGAGTCGTGACTTAGTTTTTTGACATGTAGTGCAGCGAGCAATAAAAGCGCTCAACATCCCGTCTCATCTTTGGCCAAAATAAATGTGTAGCAAGTCGTCCTCCGTCTTCTTCACGCCAAAGTGTCCCATTAGTCCTCCTCCATCGCCTCCTGCAACAACAAAAGACGAAGCGGAGCTAGCTGGAATGTATAGCTTGTTAGCACGGAACACAAATCCATCATTAACGACAAACTTGTTCCATGTTCTTCCTTCTTTACAATTCTGCAATACATCTTTAAAATCAGCATCATGCACATATTGATCTTTGATAGTCTCCAAACCAAATATTTTGAAGTCAAGTTGTGAAAGCATAGTATAGCGACGAGACAATGCATCAGCAATAACATTTTCTTTACCCTTCTTGTGTTTAATGACATAAGGTGATGAGGACATGACTACCTTGGATAAGACCAAAAATATTGCATACATGCATATTTGTCAGGTGATTTCTAGTGCAAACTATTCAATAATATATTTATGTTATCCAGAACAAAAAATACTTCACATACTTTTGTGTTTTGTCTAATTGCAGGTGTATGGGACATTTGTACAATCCACATATGAAGATAAGGGAAAAGGAGAAGTTTAGGTCATTGTCATAATCATAGTTGAGGTCATTCACATCTTCGCCTGATCCAATCTGCATCTTATCTAGTTTGTATTGGAAAGAGGGAGAAAAACAAAGAGAGAAAAAAAGAGAGAAAAAAGAGAGAAAAAAAAAGGAAAAAAAAAGAAAAAGAGAGAGAAGAAAAAGAAAAAAAAAAGTGTGAGGAAAAAAAAGAGAAGAAAAAAAAAGGATCTATCTAGAATCAATCTCGTACCTGAATTCGGATTGGAATCTGTTTTGCGCACTGTTCAGTAAAACAGGTGTATCTTCCTCATACGAAGTCCGTTTTGGCTCCGTGAGTACTCAAATTGAAGCTAGCGACGAGCCGCATCTAAATAGTTGCAGAAGCTAGTTCAATATTTGACACCTCAAAATCGGCTTCTAAATAGGTCTTTTTGCCCTCCGAAGTTCGTGAACACAGCTTGTTCCAATTTTCAGGCCAGTTTTAGAATTCTTTGACTCCTCATATCAACTCGAATTGAGTGATTCTTTTGCATTGGAAAGCTTGAGTTGGTAGCATTATTTTAAAGAATTTATCAGGAAATTGGCTCAAACTTTTCAAGAGGAAAGTTGGAGAGAGAGTGTTGTATGTCCTGCTTGGTAGTTGTTTTTCATCATTATCTTAACTACCGTTGTGATCTTCACTTATATCTTGCTGTCAAGAGCTACTTAGTATCCTTCATTGATGCTAGTTGTGCTACGCCGTGACCTCATTAGTGTTCTAGGCTCGCGTCTCTAGTCCGGTCTAGCCTAGGACCAGCACAGTACCGTCGTTGAGCGTTTATTCAACATTGCATCTTTGAATTGATTATTGCTAAATTTTTGCTACCATATATAGCCAACCCAGCTCCACATATTTCTACACGTGTATCGTCGTTCCCTGGCAATCCCTTTACACAATCTTGAGTTACTTGACACGCTGGTTGCTGTCACCACCTGCCGCATGGTAAGAACTTGTAAGATATTGATATTTGCTTTACTGTGAGCACTTTACAACCACATCCTAGTAGTTCATAGGAACATTATTCTCGAATTTTGTTTCTTGTTTCTACTAATCATGACAGGTTTCGGAGATAGAAGTACTTGGACGACGAACACATCTTCACCATCACGAGAGTTGGAGCAGCACACACAAGCACATGGCCAGGTTAGCCCTTTACCGTCATTTGAGGGTAGATTTAATCCTGCTATTTATCTAGCTTGGGAGCTTGAAGTAGAACAAGTTTTTAGTCACCATGGCTTTTACGAACTTGGCGAGTACGAGCTGCCACTAGAGCATTCTTGGTTTTGCTTCATTTGGTGGAGTGTGCATTGTAAGAAAAACATTGATAACCAACCCACAACTTGGAAAGATTTGAAAGATGTAATGAGAAAACAATTTTTCCCTCCTTACTATAAATCGTGAATTGCTTCATAAATTTGAACAACTTAAACAAGGCAATAACACTGTTCATGCTTACTACCAAGAGTTCAAATCTTATATACATCATTGTGACATAGAAGAATCTGAGGATGATACAATGAATAGATTTTTGGTGGTTTGAACCATGATATTCAGGCAAGATTTGATATATTCCTCGTTGCATTCTTGGTATGTATGTTCGTGCTTGTACCTTTGAGAGACGATTCTGAGGAGAATGCATTGGGTGACTACAACAACTACTATTCAGTTCCTGCTCACCACCGCCGGTTGGTTCCTCCACCGTTGCACCTACTAGAGCAGCCCCACCTCGGATTGTGAGCGGCATCATCTCAAGAGCATGGTGCATTGTCTACGTCTGTACCTACATCAGCTCGTCTTTGCGACAAGGTAACAGATAAAGGTATTGATGATTTAACTTCACATGAGAATGATGCATCCCTAGTTAAGTTGAATGCATCATGTGTTGAGTTACCTGGTGATTTGAGCACATCAACTATTTTAGAGAATCTTGAAACTGTCATGAATCGTCATGTGATCAAACAACTGAAATACCAACAATTTTGAGTGCACCCATTGAATTAACTGTTGATGCAAAAGAATCAATGTTTAATCATTTTGATATGACCTCTAATCTTGGTGATGATTACGTGTCGAATGACTCATTGCATATTTGCTTATCTAAGCATGTTGTAGCAAGTAAATTTGATTCAAATAAGGTTTATTCACCAATGTTGGGATGGTTTAATGATGAACATTGTCAATCTTTTGAAATAAATAAGAGCTTCACTTATATGTGCAAACTGAGTTGCAATATTTTCATGCCTTCTAGTTCTTGTGCTAATTTGTTGGCTTTAGATTTTGTGAACTATGCAAGTTACTCATCTATTCATGTGTCATATATGCAAAAATCAAGGGAAGTAAAAATGGATGACGTATACATATATAACATGTACACCTTGTCTCTTTCGTTAGCCACATTTCAGATTAAGCAACGCCGAGGGCGGCTTTGTTTTCAAGAAGGGAGGATGATGAGGACATGACTAGCTTGGATAAGACCAAAATATTGCATACATGCATATTTGTCGGTGATTTCTAGTGCAAACTATTCAATAATATATTTGTGTTATCGAACAAAAATACTTCACATACTTTTGTGTTTTGTCTAATTGCAGGTGTATGGGACATTTGTACAATCCACATATGAAGATAAGGAAAAGGAGAAGTTTAGGTGCTGTTCAAAAGTCTTCTCACGTCACTTTTGGGCCAAGAGAAGATAGAGTCCAAGTCTCTCACGTTCGGATTCAGATTCGGACTGCACAGACATACCTGACTCAAAATGTCAACAACTTTTTCATACGGACTCCGAATTGCTTGATTCCTTTTTGTTGGAAAGTAGATTTCATGCTCTTTCCAGCACAGTTTGAATCACCTTAAAAGCCGTCCGGGCGTTGAGTTATGGACGAAACAATCTGACGCTGCACCAGAATCCGAGTCAAACTACAAGTCCAAAGGTGTTACGTCACCTCCACTTGGGCCCATTGGCCTTGTACGACCTAGGGTTAGTTTTAGGCTGCCTTGGGACGTTCTCCCACCTCCTTGGTCTCCACCCCTTGCTCCTATATAAGTAGATCCATCAAGTAGCTTTTCCCTTGGGATTTGTTTAGTTAAAAGTTAGCCATTGCAACTTTGTGTATTTCGTTTGTGTCCAACGACCAGACCAAGACCGCTGACGGATCCCCACCTTTATCAATACTTCATACATACTCGTAATATTCAGATTGCTTTTATCATATTCTTGCTTGTTCTTCGATTGCTTGCAGGAATAGACCTTCGTGGTCAGGTTGATTGTGCTCCGGCGTGGTCAATAACCTCTCAGAGTTGGTTTAGCGATTGCTAAGGCGCAACGTCGTGCACGTTTGTAGTCGGATCGTCAAAGTCATCTTCACCAAATCGATAGTTATCATCTCATCGAAAGATCGGGACACCCCCGCCTCTATCATAAGGGAAAGTCTCAATGAATTCAACCCATTTAGCATGTCTACGATTCAGTTTAGCTTGACTTTCAATATGTTTCAAAGATTCATGATCAGAATGTATAACAAATTCTTTGGGCCATAAATAATGTTGCCATGTTTCTAAAGTCCGAACAAGAGCATATAATTCTTAATCATAAGTAGAATAATTCAGACTAGGCCCACTCAATTTTTCAGAAAAGTATGCAGCAGGTTTGCCATCATGTAATAACACACCTCCTAATCCAATTCCACTAGCATCACATTCAAGCTCAAAAGTCTTATTAAAATCAGGAAGTTGGAGTAAAGGAGCATGTGTCAACTTATCTTTCAACACCGTGAAGGCTTCTTCCTGTGCGGTACCCCAAACAAAAGGCACATCCTTCTTTGTAAGCTCATTGAGAGGTGCAGCAATGGTGCTGAAATCTCTCACAAAACGCCTATAGAATCCAGCGAGGCCAAGAAAACTCCTCACTTGTGTGACCGTTTTGGGCTGCGGCCAACTCTCAATAGCTTCAATCTTGGCTTTATCAACTTCAATTTCCTGTGGAGTAACAACATAGCCAAGAAAAGACACTCGGTCGGTGCAAAAGGTGCACTTCCCAAGGTTACCAAACAAACGTGCATCACGTAGAGCAATAAAAACAACACGTAAATGTTCCAAATGTTCCTCCAAAGATCTGCTATAAATCAATATGTCATCAAAGTAACCTACCACAAATCGTCCAATGAAAGCACGTAAAACTTCGTTCATTAATCTCATGAAAGTACTAGGTGCATTAGTTAACCCAAAAGGCATGACTAACCACTCATATTATCCAAACTTAGTTTTAAATGCTGTTTTCCATTCATCCCCCAATTTCATACGAATTTGATGGTATCCACTCATAAATCAACTTTGGAGAATATTGTAGAGCCACTCAATTCATCAAGCATATCATCTAGCCTAGGAATAGGATGACAATAACGAATAGTAATATTATTAATGCCTCTACAATCAACACACATACGCGATGTACCATCCTTTTTCGGCACTAGAATAATAGGAACAGCACAAGGACTAAGGATTGGCGTATATAACCTTTGTCGAGAAGCTCTTGTACTTGACGCATAATCTCCTTCGTCTCCTCTGGATTGGTGCGGTATGGCGACGGTTTGGCGGTGAAGCACCGGAATTAAGTCAATCGATGCTCAATCCCACGAATAGGCGGTAATCCGGTGGCACGTCTTGTGGAAAAGCGTCGACAAACTCCTGCAAAATGTTAGTGACAGCAGGAGGCAAAGAAGAAAACACGTCCTCGAATGAAAATAATGCCTCTTTGCACACAAAAGCATAGCAAACAGATTTGCTAAAATCTAGCTCATCAATATCAGATTTAGTGGCAAGTAAACATGCACTTTTCAATTTAATTTCGAAGCAACACTAGATGGTTTACTATTAGGCTTCATATGTTGCTCAAATTCTTTTGCCACAATCTGATTTTCACTCTTATTTTCTCCTATTTTGCTTTATTAGCTCTATTAATATCATCTTTCAAAAATGGACTCGTGGAGTCATCGGAAGCAAAGTAGTATTTTTATCCTTATGAACAAGAGTATCTGATTGTTTCTACCATGGTGTCTGAAATTTTATCTAATTGCCATGGTCTAACAAGTAATAAGGAACATGCTTGCATAGGTACCACATCACAATCAACATAATCAGCATATGTAGAGATACTAAAATGCACACGAGCGATCGTGTTACCTTAACCTTGCCGCTGTTGTTGAACCATTGAATGTAGTAAGGATGTGGATGTGGTCTTGTGGTGAGAGATAGCTTCTCCACCATCTCCATGCTAGCCAAGTTGTTGCAGCTCCCTCCATCTATGATGGCCTGAATAGAACGTTCCTTCACAACTCCTTTGTATGGAACAAATTATGCCTCTGATTTTGCTCAGCTTGTGTAACTGCACACTCAAAACACGTTGAGCAACTAAACATTCATACACATCGGCATCTTGACAGCCATGTATTGTGTCTCATGATCAGAATCATCTCCACCGTGTTCCTCATGTGTAATAAGAGCCAAAGTCTCCTCATCATAGTCACTAGCGGACTCATACCCACCATCCTCGGTAGCAATCATCACACGCTGAGATTTGCATTCTCTCGCATAAAATGTCCTCTTCCCTTACAACGACGACAAATAATATCACTTGTGTGCCCTGTTGACACCATGGAAGAAGAAGAACTCTGTGCAGGTCCGGCGGTGTGCTCTTGGCGAGATAGTGGTGGTTGTGCTGCTTTCGTGTATCGCGGTTGGAAGTGGCACCGGTGAGGTGCGGTGTAGCGAGCGTGTGGAAGTAGATGATGCACGTGGTGTCCATGATGAAGGTCGACCTGCGAGAAAAGTTAGTGCGGCGCCAATGCTGTCGATCCTGCACTTCACGTTCAGCTTTACAAGCAAGATGGAATAAGCAGTGATATTATTATAATCCTTATAGTCTAGAATGGTGCGAATCTCTCTATTTAATCCACCCGTAAAGCGTGCAAGCATAGCTTCATTCTCCTCAACAATACCACATCTAATCAAGCCGGTTTGTAATTCACGATAATATTCTTCTCAGAAATTTTTCCTTGTCTTAAGCGCTGCAATTTTGAAGTAATTCACGTTGATAATATGGTGGAACCCAACGAGCACGCATAGCAGTTTTCAAAGCAGCCCAAGTAGTGGAGCAGGATATAATCTACAATGTTCGAGACCACCAAACACATGCAAAGCTAGTGAAAGCACAAACAGCAGCGAGGAACACGTCTCTCCTCGGGATATTGTAAACATGTAAATCGTTGTTCAGTTTCTAACTCCCAAGTAAGATATATATCAGGAACATATCTACCCTCAAATGGTGGAATATTCAATTTCAGTTTAGGGAGATGGTCATGATCTCGTACCTTAGGGGGAGCCCTAACATTGCCATTATTTGCATGTGGGCGACACGGTGGTTGTGGTGCTGGTGGTTGCACGTAGTTACGATGTTGATCAACCTCATCCTCGTAATCTCCCACACAATCATCCTCGTCGGTACCAGCAGCAGCAGCGATGCGAGGAGCCAAAGAAGCACCAACAGCGATGGCAATGGCACGAGAATTTTGTCTGGCTCAATAGGAACACGCTGAGCTCGTCCATCTTGATTCGGAAGGGGCGTGGTTGTTGTCGTTCTTTGTCGTGGATTTGTCACGGCAGATATCCTAAGCGTAAGGACTTAGTCGTGGAGCCATCGCTCTGAGTTTACTTGAAGGAGTAAGCGGACACAAAGTCACAAGGGTTTTATACTAGTTCGCCCTTCGATGAAGGTAAGAGCCTATGTCTAGTTGTGATGGAATTGATGTAGTCTCGATGGCTAGGAGCAAACAAGCCGCCTAGGCTCGAGTTGTGGTTGTCTCTCTCTTTGAACCGTCGCCGGTCGTCCCCTTATATACGAGTGCGCCCGTCGGTTCATAGAGTCCCAACGGTTCATACTCGTATCCGGTTGGTATCTCTCTATTCTAACTTACAATACAAGTTATACATCAGGCGGTTTACGGCTACAAGTTCTAAACCGACTACGGGCCTTGGGCCTTTCTGCTTATACCACTAACGGATTAAACTCGGCCCAAGCTGGCGGTTTACACCTAGTGGTAATATCTAACATTAGGCCCAGATTGATTTGAAATGGTTCATGTCAATCCTTCACAAAGCTTGTATCTTGGACATCTTCTATTATGCGGTAAGCGCCATGTCGTCATTATTTACAGTCCTTTGTAAACCGGCATGACATCATCCTGAAATTTTATCCTTTATAACGCCTTCTTTAATAGCGGTTCACGGATCCACAGCGCTTGACCTAGCTTTGGCTGCCTTATAAATAGGACCGAAGGTCATTTCTTTCCTCCTTCCTTTCCTCTTCTTCGTCTTCCTCGCGCCGCTGCTCTTGGAGCTCCACCATCGTCGTCGACCTCTTGCCCGTCCTAGGCATTGCATCGACTGAGCGTGCCGAATCTGCGGCCTCTTTCGCATCTTCTCCATTCTGGTAAGCTTCTTCCCTTCTCGACTTAGATCTGTTTTTAGGGTTCGACTTCATACCGTGTTCTTCGTGCGTTTCCATCTATCCTTTTAACTTTGAACCACCTTTGTGAATCATCTTTGTACTAATAGCGATTCCTCTGGCGTCCATTGCACTTTCTCATCTTAAGCCCATGGATCTTACGCATATATATCGCCATATAGTCCACTTCCGTTTTGCTTTACCTCCGTGAAATATTTTACATTTTACGTGAGACTGCGTTTGATCCGTAGCTATCATGGGATCTTGTGAAACTTGTTTCCGCAAACTATCCATAGCTTCAATTATTTCCAAGGCCTAGATTAGGCGGTTTAACTCACCATAAGAAAAAGCTGCTAAACCGCGCAGATACACCATTAGTCCCCTTGTTGAACCGCCGAGCCCATCGACATCATATCACAATAAACCGATTTATAGACACTGCCTCCGGTTTATCATAACTTAGTCCTTTCTTGCACTATTGTGTATGCTTTGGGAGGAAAACAATTTTGTCAATACCACCCCAAATGGATTCAAATGTTTAAATTCCAAAAATTTGGATAAAATCCTACGTTTTGGGGCAGAATTCCAAATTAAGCGGGCTTTTAAAAAAATGCCTTTGTAAGGGGGAAAAACCCCTATAAACCGTTTAATGGAAACCCTTTATTCTGTGTTAACGGGAAAAGGGTGGCGGTTCGGGTAATTTAAACCTGCGGGTTTTGGCGAATTGAACCAAAAAATGTTTTCGGGTTAAAAACAACCAAAAAAGAATAAATTAGGAAAATTGGCCAAAGGTAACTCTTTGCAAAAAACCAAGTGGTATTTACCTGGTGGAGAAACCCCCTCTGGTCGGGGGGGAAAACTTTGGGATCCCCGGCCAAGGGAGAAGGGGCGACCAAGCCCCAAAACCCCACGCCAAAGGGGCCTTGCTTTGCCCGGCCCCAAATGATGTGGTTCCACGATTTGCTTGGTTACCGAAAGCCCCAAGGGAAAAAAAACAAGGGGGGGCCCTTTAAACAACCTATGTAACCAATGAAAAAAAAAATTTGTGACCTTTTTAATATCGGATAATTTAAATTGCGAATTTAAAAACCATGACCGTGTAAAGGGAAATACATACCCGGCCTATTGGCCCCCTGTTTGAGTTTCCCGAAATTAAAGAATAATCCGTTTTAACTTTTCCCAAAGGTTCCCAAGGTGGGGATAAATGTTCGGGTTTAACAACCAAAAATCTCCTTTTGAAATTGGAAGGCTTTAACGAAACTTCGAAATGGAGGGCATCCATTCCGCCCCACCAAAGGCCAGCGTCTGGTTTTGGGGGCCCGGTGGGCAAGGGGAATTTTGGGGGAAACCCCTCTCGGCCAAAAAGCGGGTTACCGGTGGACCGGTTTCATTTTTCCTACGAGGTGCTTTCAACCCGGCCCCGGTGTTTTAAACAAGAAGGGGTTTAGCCCGGAAACCTTAAGCCGACCCCCGTTGGGAGGGGACCGGAGACCGTAAGCGGAGTGTTTACGAGAATTTTATGCATTGGATAAATTAGTACCATTATGGAAACTTTTAAACCAAAGGTCCCTTTTGATGAAGGACTTGGGCCGATACATTTTGGGGATTTAACCCCTTGGTGAATTTGCCCTGCCACCAAAGGTTCTTCATTTGGATTTTAAATTCCGCCTTTAGCCCCAAGCAACCCCCTTGGGTCTTAACGGCGTAATAAGGCGGAAATTTCGAATCCACACGTTTAACCAAGTCCTCCCCTTGGTCCACGTTCCGTTGGGCGTTTGCCACACTTTAAACGGCGGATGTCCCAATCCCTTAGGTTTCTCTTAAGATTTAAACCTTTGGGGAAAACCTGCGTTGAAAGGATAAGCGGTGTCCTCTTCAGAATGGTGGTTCCTTTGGGGAACGATTTGGGGTGATCTCGTACTCGGTATTCGTAAACCCTGGGGGTTAGCCCGCCGAACGATCAACGCCACGAGGCTTTTCTGCACCGGAAAAAAGAAAAATTTTAATATTTTGAAAAAAAAACTTTTTGTTAAGGGGGTTGTGGCGCCTTTTCTCTTGAAACCGCAAAAATTGGTTTAAAATTTGAAAACAAAAAAGTCTAACGGTGTAAGGGCGAATATAGGGAAAGGGGTGAACGGGCCCTTTGGGGGCAAACTAACCCTTCCGTTTCCCCAACAGGCTTAAAATCCATCTAAATTTTTCCAAATTCATGGGTGGCCCAATAAAAGGTTGGCCCTTAAAACCGGGCAAAATTTGAAGTCATCTTTTAATTTCTCCAAGGTTCAGCCCTTTGGGGCCAAGTTAAACATACGTTCCGTTCTTGATTTGGATGAAATCCTTGGTGTTTTGCTTTCATCCTTCTCCGCAGGCCCTTATTTGTGCAAAACAAATTTCCAATTTACGCACAATTCCAGAACAAGTCATTCCAAAAGCGAAAACGGTAATTTATTGGGTTTGGATTAGTAAGCTATGTTAAGGGGGGGGCGTGGGTTAACAATGGTTTGACCCACAACCCCATACCCAAAAAATTCCCTTAAAACCAAGTTTGGGCCGGTTTTGGGGAAATTATTTCGGGCCTTGAGTTTCGAAAAATTTCCCAATTCTGTTTCCCCAACCTCCGGATCAATAGCCAAATGTTCACCGGGGGGGGTTGGGGTTTGCAACCAAAAAATTAGGGGGGTTTTTGGGAAACAAATTTGGTCCCTTCTTGGGTCCAGTCCATAACCCTTGAACCCTCGATTTATCCACCTCAGTTCCGATGGGGTCCTTTCCCAAGTGGGCCCTTTGAGCACCAAAGTCCCAAAATTTAACCAATTTATTCCCTTAGATCCCCGGGAGCAAGGCGTATTTTGCTTTTAGTCGGGAAATTGCGGGAAGGTAACCCCCTGTGGGGTTAAAAGGATGAGCCTTCACAGCCCCGGAAAAATACAATATGGGTTCCCTTTTCGGTAATAATGCCGGTATTTGAAATCCAATCTTTACTTCCTTCTTTTCGGGAAATTTATCCATCGAACCCAGGCCCATTTGAATCGGGAATGCCTCCGGTTCAAAACCCCAAAGGTGTAACCCTTTGTGAAGGGTCCCGGAAATTTGCGACGGTCCTAAAAAACCAAGCTAACCCCGCTCGGTCCGTTCTTGGACCTAAGCACCTGGATTAATAAACCGGCCGTTGAACCAATTTCCTTTGGCCCCTTGCGTCCCCGGCCACCTTTGCCGGGCATTGGTAATTTATTCTCCTTGCCCCCAAAAGCGGTTTCCCTTTAATTCAAAGCCTTGGCGGACCGAACAAATTATCCTTCCTGGAGGTAAAGGGATGGCCTTCCCCGGGAAAAAAGCCAACCGTTCCCCGAAACGGGTTCATTATAATTTTACCGGGTTACTTTAATTTTTCGGGATTACCTAATTCCTCAAGTCGAAACCCCAATCATCGGAACCCCCCTTCGGTTAAGATATCAAAATATAATTTAAGGTTTCCTTAAATCTTCCCTGTTTTTTGCTTACACCAAATACCACAAGCGTACTTGCGGCCATGGGACCCGCGTTTAACCGGGTAAGTCCCGCTTTTGGCCCAAAAGGCAAATCTGGAAAGGCTCCAAAATTAAACGTTGTTTTCTTGGCTTAACGCCTTTTATGGTTAATCCTCAAAAACTTCCCCCCGCCTGGATAATAATCATCTCGGGGGACAAAAGGATCCTTCGGCTTTGTTAAACAGCCAACCGCCGGGCCATTTTCTTAAACCGCCGGTTAGCAAGATTGGTAAAACCCTCAATAATAAAACCGTAGACGACCCCTTAATGGCTTTGGCCCCCAAAACCGGGGGCGTTTAGGTTTATCTTAGGTCCCAAATTAAGGTTCCCCTTCCCGGCTCTTGGTGGTTCCACAAAATATCCGGTTCTCCGGGAACTTGATGGGCTTTCCATGGGACGGGGGCCCGGGGTGAACTGGGCGAACCCGGAAGTAAAAGCTTGGTTCTCCGTTTAAACGCCATTTGTCTGGTTGGCCTTCAAACTACGCATCCGTTGCCTTAAAACTTCAATCCCCGGGGGCCAAGCCGCGGGTTAACCTTTAATTCCAAACAATCGGGGTTCCTAGACGCCTTTGAACCCGGATTTACTCAATAATAAACAAAAGGGCCAGAACTTCATGGTGGCCCCCAAACGGCGAAGGCTGTTTTCACCCTTAAAATTAGTTTTACAAATGTGCTCGCTCCGACACGGGGCATTTCCGAGGTAAGCAGATTTCGGTCTCACCATGGAACCCATTAGGTCAGATCCTTACGTAACCCGCGAAAATTTTAAATAAAATTTTTCCCTCCCCCAAATTTACCTTAGTAATTTATGCCCCAAGGCTCCCAAGGGTCATTATCCGGGGGAGGTCCTTGCCCCACTAGGTGCCGACCGCGTAAATGCACAACTTCACATTCGCCCTTGGGGCTTCATCCGTTTCCTTTTTGTAAAACAAATTTGCCCCATTAGTTTTAGGGCTCCATAACCCAATTTTGTGGGCCCAAACGATATTGGCCTTTTAACCAAAAGTCCTCCCGGCCGGGAACGGTCGCCCAACCCTGGCACCCGGAAAGGGGTTTTGAACTCAAATTAAAACTTTGGAGATGGGATACTTTAAACCCTGCGGGGAAGGTTATTAATAATAATTCCCTGTATTAGGATTTGGCCCAACCCTTTCCCCCGGGGCCCCTTTCGGATGTTTGCTCGAAACCGGTTGCCACGATTCGCCCCCGTTTCCAAGCGGTTTTCTTGCGCCCCTTGGGTTCGTTCTTCTTTCCCCTGTTAACATCCCCATCCAGTCTTTTTGTCATTACCAGGGCCTGGGGTTCCCACATTTAAACCCTTCCCTTTTAATTTTAAAAGGCTCAAACCGTTTGCCTTTAAGTTAAACGCAGCTTGTCCGGCAGGGGAAAATCTAAAAAAGCTCCCAGGGTTGTTGACTCCTTCCTGGCCGCCCGGGTTATATTGGGGTTTTTTTTGGTTAGGTCGGGCGCTTGGGCCCTAAATTTGATAAATTGGGCGGAAACCTTTCCCGCTGCCTGCCTTCGCCATGGGGTTTTGCCTTGCTTAAATTGCTCTCCTCCTCCCTTTCAACCCGCTTGGGGCGGTCTGCGGGAATTGGCACCTTCGGGGCCAAATTTTAAGGGGCCAATTTTCGAACGGGGTTCTATAAAGGGTCACCTGGCCAATGGTGGGACGGGTTGTTGACCCGCGTCATTTCTTTTCCGGCCTCCCGGCGGGGTCCCCCCTCCACGGACACAAGCCCCTCTTATTGCCTGGGCGCTTACGGTCCGGTTCGATAGGCGGTTACCCCTGGGTATGGCTTGGGCCCAAGTGTCCGATCAGGTGATAATGCCTCTTTACCGGCATCCTTCCCTTCTCCGCGGGGGAACTCCTGGGATTGCCCTCGTGGGCCAAAATTTAAGGAAGAAAATGCAGGGGGTTAGAGCCTAGGAACCACCTGTTCGCCGGGGGTACGACGTGGTTGGACCGCGCTCCCCCGGTGCCTCTCGGCCTCCTGCTTTGGGGCGGATTCTTTGGCTCCGGGAAAGGATTTCTGGCTCCTTCGGTCGATTATTTCCCGTTCAAACCCTCCTGGGGCCTCGGTGGGTTTGAAGTGTCGTCACGGCCCTTTGCGCCTCCTCCTTTCGGCGCGATCCGTTTCCTTCGTTGTCTCCACCTTGAATTTCTCTTTGGTTGCCCTTGTCCCCGCCAAAGGTGCATGATAAATAGACGGGGAACTTGCGGGGGGGCCCCCCCTTTTGCCCGGCTTTGAACCGGCTTTCCTTGCTTAAAGGGGTTCCTCTGCTTGGCCATTTCCCCGGTTGGGGTTGGGGTCAAATCTAAGGGAACGCCCATCTTCCCCTGGGGCAAACTGGTCCCTTTGAAGTTCTCACGGAATCGCGGCTCCTCCTGTTAGACCGGCTGCTTCCCGTGGTCTCCCGAAACTGCTTAGGCTTTAACCGGCGGTGGCCTGGCCATTCCGTGGTGGGGATTCGGGGACCCGACCCGGGTAAAGGGTTTACCGGGGCCCGGATCCTGGCGTTAATCGGCCTCGGGAAGGGTGTCGTGTTAACCGGCGGGAAACTCGGTACCGGCCCGGGGCGACCGAGTCCGACCCCTCCAATCGCCCTGTCATGCCCCGGTCCCGGGGGTTTCCGGATACCAGCGTAAACTTAGTGTGGAGCCTCGTCTATTTCTTGAAGGGTTAAGCGGAACAAAGCCGGGTTTTAACTTTTTCCCGGAAGAGAGTCGTCGGTTGGTGGAAGAGTGTCTGATGGTAGGACCAAGGCCGGTCGGTTGTGGTTGTTCCCTTTGAACCCTCGGGTCGTCCCTTTATAAAGGCGGGTTCTGAGTCCCAACCGGTTCTACTGTTCGGTTGGTACCCATTCTCCAATACAAGTTTCCAGGCGGTTTGGTCAAGCAAACCACTAGGGCCTTGGGCCTTTCTGTTTACCCAAAGGGTTAATTTCAAAGGGGGACACCAGTTAATATTAACGCGGGGGGTAGGTCACGGCTGGTTTGGGCCAACAATTATAAACTTGCCAAGCTTTGTTTCAACGTTTTAACCACTATTTTCCGGGTCAAATTGTTTAGCCCTTTTTGTAACACATTTCTAAACTTTATTAGCTTTTTTTCGTTTTCTCCCAATCTCTCATGGCTTGTATTTTTAGCAACAATCACCAAAAATATATTCGGAAACTACAGGAAGTGGTGGGTGGTTGGGGTCCAAATCCTCAACAAATCTCAAATTTTACCACCCACGGGATGCCCGGTATAAAATTGTTGGTTGCGATTACCAAAGGGAACAACCTTTAGGTTTTGGGGGTTATAAAAGGTAGCAAAAAATTCAAAATAATTTAGGATCAAAGGAAAACCCGCGTAGTTTTGGCCTGGGGCCTTAAGGGAGCCAAAATAACAAAATAGGTGCCGTAAAAAGGAAAAAGACATCTGTTTTTTTCGATGAGATGATAACTATCGATTTGGTGAAGATGACTTTGACGATCCGACTACAAGCGTGCGACATTGCGCCTTAGCAATCGCTAAACCAACTCAAGAGGTTATTGACCACGCGGAGCATAATCAACGACCACGAGGTCTATTCCTCCATGCAATCGAAGAACAAGCAAGAATATGATAAAAGCAATCTGAATATTGCGGTATGTATGAAGTATTGATAAAGGTGGGGATCCGTAAGCGGTCTTGAGTGCAGTCGTTGGACACAAGCGAAGTACGAAGTTGCAATGGCTAACTTTTAACTAAACAAATCCCAAAGTCTAAGCGGCGCCCTATATATGGGGAAAAGGAGAATTTCGTGGCCCTTGAGGATGGGGTGAGAAACCAACCCTAACTCTTGTTTCCCCACACATACGGACTCTAAAATAGCCTATACTTAAGTATTTCGAAATTACATGGGCCTGGCCCAATAATAAGGTGACCAGCACCTAGAATAGCCTATGGGCGAATATTATGAAGTGGCATCTTGTATATTTCGTCCAAGGCTTCATGCACTCCTTATGGTGGCTTCAAAGTCTGAAATCATCACTTGTAACTCCGTTCTTGATCCCCTTGAGCATGCCATCAACTCCATGCGTGTTCTTGCTCCAATGTTCATCCTTCTCCAAGCTAGGCCCTTCATTTGTAAGCAAAACAAATGTATCCAATTTAGGAAGCATCATATTCTCATGAACATTAGAATCATTATCAAGAAACGAAAGTACCTGGTAATTTAATTGGCGTGCGCGAGCTCTAGTAATTGGTCTCGTATATGTAACAGTAGGGGCTGTGGGTGTAACAATGGTATTGATGTCCTCATCATCTTCCCCTTCTTGAAATGAAGTCGTCCTCGACGTAAGCTCATCTTCCTCACCCAAATAAGGCTTCAAATCTGCAATGTTAAAAGTGGGACTAACCCCAAAATCTGCAGGCAGCTCAAGTTTATATGCATTATCATTTTTTTTCTCCAACACCTTAAAGGGACCAGCAGCACGTGGCATTAGTTTTGATTTGCGCAAATCAGGAAATCTATCCTTACGCAAATGTAACCAAACAAGATCTCCAGGTGCAAACACAACATGTTTTCTACCCTTATCTCCAGCAAGTTTATATTTAGCATTCATACGCTCAATGTTTTCCTTAGTTAACTCATGCATTTCTAAAATCAATTCAGAAGTGGAGCCGAAGGAATCATCTCATCCGCCCATCCTGGGAGGCCCGTGCGCACGGGGTAAGTTGGGCCCGTGCGCATGGGGCTCCCGTGGGCACGGTACATGCCCGTGCGCACGGGGTACTCCAGCGCCGGGTTCCTGTGTAGTCCGTGGGCACGGGGTCTTGGGGGCCCGTCTTGCAGCGTCTGAGGACTTCTTTGTTTCTTTGCTCTTGCACTCCGTCTTGATCCTTGTGGCCTTGGGGTGGTTCTCCTTCTTCTTGGGGATGCTCCTGAGCTTCTTGGTGATGTTCCACTTCATACCTAAGGAGGCATAGCATATTTTGGTGAGGTAGTAGACATGTTCCATTTGTGTCCATATGCAAGTCTAGTAGGAAGGAGTTCACCTCGGTTTCCAAAGCACGTGCTCTAGCTCTTGTCATGGGTCCTTGTGGGGTTGGATGTGTTGATGTAGAGTCCATGGTGTTGATGGAAGGATGCTCCGCATCACAAATTCTTTGGGACATAAATAATGTTGCCATGTTTCTAAAGTCCGAACAAGAGCATATAATTGTTTATCATAAGTAGAATAATTCAGAGTAGGCCCACTCAATTTTTCAGAAAAGTATGCAACAGGTTTGCCATCTTGTAATAACACACCTCTAATCCAATTCCACTAGCATCACATTCAAGCTCAAAAGTCTTATTAAAATCAGGAAGTTGGAGTAAAGGGCATGTGTCAACTTATCTTTCAATACCGTGAAGGCTTCTTCTGTGCGGTACCCCAAACAAAAGGCACATCCTTCTTTGTAAGCTCATTGAGAGGTGCAGCAATGGTGCTGAAATCTCTCACAAAGCGCCTATAGAAACCAGCGAGGCCAAGGAAACTCCTCACTTGTGTGACCGTTTTGGGCTGCGGCCAACTCATAATAGCTTCAATCTTGGCTTTATCAACTTCAATTCCTGTGGAGTAACAACATAACCAAGGAAAGACATTCGATTGATTGCAAAAGGTGCACTTCCCAAGGTTACCAAACAAGCGTCGTCACGTAGAGCAATAAAAACAGCACGTAAATGTTCCAAATGTTCCTCCAAAGATCTGCTATAAATCAATATGTCATCAAAGTAAACTACCACAAATCGTCCAATGAAAGCACGTAAAACTTCATTCGTTAATCTCATGAAAGTACTAGGTACATTAGTTAACCCAAAAGGCATGACTAACCACTCATATAATCCAAACTTAGTTTTAAATGCTATTTTCCATTCATCCCCAATTTCATCGAATATGATGGTATCCACTCGCAAATCAACTTAGGAGAATATTATAGAGCCACTCAATTCATCAAGCATATCATCTAGCCTAGGAATAGGATGGCGATAACGAATAATAATATTATTAATGCCTCTACAATCAACACACATCGTGATGTACCATCCTTTTTCGGCACTAGAATAATAGGAATTGCACAAGGACTAAGGGATTGGCGTATATAACCTTTGTCGAGCAGCTCTTGTACTTGGCGCATAATCTCCTTCGTCTCCTCTGGATTGTGCGGTATGGTATACGGTTTGGCAGTGAAGCGCCGGGAATTAAGTCAATCTGATGCTCAATCCCTCGAATAGGCGGTAATCCCGGTGGCACGTCTTGTGGAAAGATGTCAGCGAACTCCTGCAAAATGTTAGTGACAGCAGGAGGCAAAGACGAAGGCACCTCGAATGAAAATAATGCCTCTTTGCACACAAAAGCATAACAAACAGATTTGCTGAAATCTAGCTCATCAATATCAGATTTGGTGGCAAATAAACATGCACTTTTCAATTTTATTTCAGAAGCAACACTAGATGGTTTATTATTAGGCTTCATTTGTTGCTCAAATTCTTTTGCCACAATCTGATTTTCGCTCTTATTCTTCTCTGTTTTGCTTTATTAGCTCTATTAATATCATCTTTCAAAATAGAATCGAGAGTCATAGGAAGCAAAGTAATATTTTATCCTTACGAACAAGAGTATCTTGATTGTTTCTACCATGGTCTGAAATTTTTGTCAAATTGCCATGGTCTACCAAGTAATAAGGAACATGCTTGCATAGGTACCACATCACAATGAACATAATCAGCATATGTAGAGATACTAAAATGCACACGAGCGATGCGTGTTACCTTAACCTTGCGCTGTTGTTGAACCAATGGATGTAGTAAGGATGTGGATGTGGTCTTGTGGTGAGAAAGCTTCTCCACCATCTCCATGCTAGCCAAGTTGTTGCAGCTCCCTCCGTCAATGATGGCCAGCATGAGCGTTCCTTCACAACTCCTTGGTATGGAACAAATTGTGCCTCTGATTTTGCTCAGCTTGTGTGGCTGCACACTCAAAACACGTTGAGCAACTAAACATTCATACTGTCGGCGTCTTGGGAGCCATGTATTGCGTCTCATGATCAGAATCATCTCCACCATGTTCTTCACATGTAATAAGAGCCAAAGTCTCCTCATCATAGTCACTAGCGGACTCATACCCACCATCCTCGGTAGCAATCATCACTGCGCTGAGATTTGCATTCTCGCGCATAATGACCTCTTCCTTTAGCGACGACAAATAATATCACTTGTGTGCCTGTTGATGCCATGGAAGAAGAAGAGCTTTGTGTAGGTCCGGCGAGTGCGCTCTTGGCGAGATAGTGGTGGTTGTGCTGCTTTCTTGTATCACGGTTGGAGGTGGCTTTTGATGGAGGTCTGGTGTAGTGGAAGTAGAAGATGCCGCGGTGTCCATGAGGAAGGTCGACTGCGAGAAAAGTTAGTGCGTGCCATTGCTTGTCGATCCTGCACTTCACGTTCAACTTTACAAGCAAGATGGAATAAGCAGTGATATTAGTATACTCCTTATACTCTAGAATGGTCTAAATCTCTCTATTTAATCCACCGTAAAGCGTGCAAGCATAGCTTCATTCTCCTCAACAATACCACATCTACTCATGCCGGTTTGTAATTCACGATAATATTCTTCTACAGAATTTTTCCTTGTCTTAAGCGCTGCAATTTTGAAGCAATTCATGTTGATAATATGGTGGAACCCTTGATGCGCATAGCAGTTTTCAAAGCAGCCCAAGTGGCGGGAATAGGATATAATCTACAATGTTCAGACCACCATACACATGCAAAACTAGTGAAAGCACAAACAATGACAACTTTGTCTCTCCACGGGATATTGTAAACATGTAAAAGCGTTGTTGAGTTTCTAACTCCCAAGTAAGATATATATCAGGAACATATGTACCCTCAAATGGTGGAATATTCAATTTCAGTTTAGGAATATGGACATCATCTCGTACACGAGGTGGTGGTGCAGGCCTACCATTACGAATATATACACGAGGTCGACCTCTTTGGTGGTGGTCTTTGGTGGCTGCACGTGGTTCGATGAGGACATCAATACCATTGTTACACCCACAGCCCTGCTGCTATACATCTTGGACCAATTACTAGAGCTCGCGCACGCCAACTAAATTACCAGGTACTTTCGTTTCTTGGTAATGATTCTAATGTTCATGAGAATATGATGCTGCCTAAATTGGATACATTTGTTTTGCTTACAAATGAAGGGCCTAGCTTGGAGAAGGATGAGCATTGGAGCAAGAACACACATGGAGTTGATGGCATGCATAGGGGATCAAGCGGAGTTACAAGTGATGATTTCAGGACTTTGAAGCCACCATAAGGAGTGCATGAAGCCTTGGACGAAATATACAAGATGCCACTTCATAATATTAGTCCATAGGCTATTCCAGGCCCATGTAATTTCGAAATACATTAGTATAGGCTATTTTTAGAGTCCGTATGTGTGGGGAAACAAGAGATAGGGTTAGTTTGAGACCCCTCCACCAAGGGCCACGAAATTCACCCCTCTTCCTCCATATATACAGCCCTTAGGGCACCGTTTAGACTTAGGTTTTGTTTAGATCAAAAGTTGGCGTAGCTGCAACCCAGCGTGCCGTTTGTGTTCAGCGACCGGACAAAGCGTCCAGAACCCCACCTTGATCAATAAAGCTTTCATCTTATATTCGCAATATCCAGTTGCAATCTCGTTTCTTGCTTGTTCTTCGTTTGCTCGCGGAAATAGACCCTCGTGGTCGAGGTTGATCGTGCTCGGCGTGGTCTATAACCTCTCGGAGTTGGTTTAGCGATTGCTAAGGCGCGACGTCCTCGCACGCTCGTAGTCGGATCGTCAAAGTCGACCTCCACCAAAGCGAAATCCACCATCTCATCGAAAGACGGGACACCTTTGCCTCTATCAAGTTCTGACTTTGATCAACCTCATCCTCATAATCGCCCTCATACTCATCATCCACCAGGGTACCAGCAGCAGCAGTAGCAGGAGCCAAAGAAGCACCAACAGCAGAAGCAGCGGCACCAGAATTTTGTCCTGGCTCAATAGGAACACGTTGTGCTCGTCCATACTGATTCGGAAGGGGGCGTAGTTGTTGTTGTTGCAGGGGTGCGATAGGTGCAGCCGGTGGTGGTTGTGAAAAACGCGCGAGCAATTCATTAAATTTGCTATCAAGCTTTGTTTCAAACGTCTTCTCAATGCCATCTATCTTCTCCATGGCCTCGTCAAATCTGTTTACCACATCTTGCACCTATCCACTCATCATTTGCTGAAATTTATCTTGTAGCTGTTTGTTAAGTCGGAGTTCTCCCAATCAGTCTCATCGACGTGATCCTACCATGGTTAGCAGCAAATAGAAACACACAAGAATATGATCCTACACACTACTAAGAAGTGGTGGTGGTGTATTATAAACCTGTCAAGCAAATCTCAAATTCTTACAGTTCTTACCCAGCGGCGGTGGTGATCGGCAACCGTTGTAGTCAAAACTCTCAAAGCTTGGATATAGCGATTACGGGGAGAGTCAAGCATACGGCGTAGATGTATGTGGAGCTGGGAAGGCTTATAATATGGTAGCAAAAAGGTCAGCAATAATCAATTCAGAGATGCAAAGTTGAATAAGCGCTCAGCAGCAGATCTTGTGCTGGTCCTAGGCTGGACCGTGCTAGAGGCGAGCCTAGAACACTAACAAAATCACGGCGCTGCTGCGTAAACAAGGAAAAGCACACTCTGGAATTTTTTCGCTCCTTTTGATGCGGAGCATCCTCGGACATCACCATGTCAAGAGCCCATTTGGCAAGTGACACGTCGACATCTACTTCACACACTAAGGTGAATCATCTCCTTTACGTGCTCACTTGACCCCTTGAGGATGGCATACTACTTGACACTTCTCCGTGTGCATACATAGGTATTGTCGGAGCTTGGCGGATGTCAGGAGGAGTGCAAGCGCCAAGAGCGACTACACCATCCGCGAGAAGCGTGGAAGAAGGCGGAAGAAAGGAAGAAGAAGAATGGAGCAAGGCTGGGTTGCGGATCCTCCGGACACCCGGCCAGACGATCCGGACGAGCCGGATGATCCGGACGACCTCCGGACGATCCGGCTAACGTGCCGAAACAACAGAAACTGCTCGCGAAGCCGGATCATCCGGACGGTCGCCGGATCATCCGGACCCCGACACCGGATCATCGGAGCCCGCTGCGTCGTGACTTGGGCGAAGCCGTGTACCCCTCGCCCCTCACTTACCCCGCCGCCCTTGGGCTATAAATGAACCTCCTCCACCTCCTTTCTAGGGTTAGCAAAGTGATAGCTCATTCTTAGGTGAGCTTTGCTCCTACCTATCTCTACTCTTGAGAGAGAGACCACTACTCCATTGGAGGCCAAGACCTCCATCTAGGAGAAGATCCATGGGATATCATCAAGACCCCTTGTGGGAAGATCCATCTAGGATATCATCAAGACCTCCTCTTGGAGATGAACCTTACCTTGTATCTTTCCTTTGTTGTTCACGTACCTTGTGATCTTGTGTGTTTGATTGTCTAGTGGATGTGTGATTTGGACTTGTTCTTGAGTGTTTCCCTTGTGATTTCTCCCGTTCTTCCCGTGTTCATCGTGTTCTTGAGGATCCCCTCCAAGCGTGAAAGATCGGCGCTATAGGGTTCCACCTACATCATATGGTATCATGAGCCACGTTGATCACGTTTTGGAGCCCCTACCCTCTTTTCTAGCTTGATTTTGTTGTTTTCGTCCTAAATCCGAAAATCCCCACCAAAAATAGCCCCAAATTTTTTGTGATTTGTTGGTTTGATGATGTTTTGTTGATTTTGATCCGTGGATTTGCTTGGTTTCAAGTGGATCTAGCATTTCCCCAAGTTTTCCCACCTTCCATCCATGAAATCTCGCCAATTTTGACCCCAAAACCCCAAATTCCGCCCAAAATTCGTCTCCATGAGCAAATCCGAGCGGTTTGACCTGCCGGATCATCGGAAGTTCTCCCAGATCATCCGGATCCACCGGATCAACTGGACCATCTCCGGATGTCGGATGACCCATACGACAATCCGGATGGCGAACCGGATCATCGGACCTACTCCCGAATGTCGGGTAACCACGACCTTGACTCGGCTGAATTCTTCTTTCGGCCATAACTAATTCATTGAGTCCGTTTTGGCGTTCTTTAGCTCGTTTTGAAGCTCTTGACATCCCCATCCCACAAAATACCACCAACATCATTTGACTCCATCATATTTTCTGAAATTTGGCAAGTTTGCCTAGGCCCTCCACCATATCATCCGCATTACCACCACCGACTTCCGCAACCTAACCCATTTTGTTCCCCATTGCATATGTGGTTGTTTGAGTTGTGATTAGAGTCTCCTAAGGTGTTTCGTCTACTTAGGGATGGTTGCTTCTTCATCAACCACCACCACCACTTCCGCATAACCTTGCCAAATATACAATTCCACCCCAACCTAACCCAATTTTGTTTGAGTTGTGGCTTGTGTCTCCTAAGGTGTTTCGGCTACTTAGGGACGGCAAATTCAACTCCGACTCATGTATAGCCCATCATTCCACTTCCATATTGCAGTGCAAACCACCACCCCTTTTCGCTACCACCATTTGACATTTGCCTTTGGATTTTGAGTTTGCGGTTTTCCGATTCCTAGGGTGTTTGGCTAACTAGGAGCGATTCGACATCAACAACACCGCCTCTCATCATTGCCAAGGGCGGTAACCTCGGCGACACCATTGTATATTCCTTGCAATTGCATTGTTAACCCCTAGCCCATTTTGCGTTACTTGCCTATCGAGACTAGCCATTTGAGTATTGCCGGCAACGTGACTTGTGCACATTAGTGGTCTACACCATCCATTGCATACATACCATATCATCTTGATATCATATCATCCATTGTGACTCAAGTTTGTTCCCGCATATACACAATTGCTATCTTGGTTTGTGCATTGCGCAAAAGTGGCCATAGAAAAAAAAAGAGAAAAAGCTTTTAAGCAAAAAGAGAGCAAAGAGCTCGTGAGCAAGTGCCATAGCATCATACCCCATTGCACATAAGAGCCATACCAAAATCTACATCATATGATATCATGCTTGAGAGAAACACCGGGAACCATACATACATAGCATACTTGGGATAGAAAGTTTATCCATTTTGCATCTTATAGGTTGTGCACAAGTGTCGTATCCGCCTATTGAGCAATCGTGCTAGCGTCTCTCTTGAGTTGTGCAACACGAGCGTTTTCCGTGGATTCCACATTTTGTGCTCATTCCTTGGTTGCACGACCCCATTTATCTATCCGTGTGTGTGTTTCCGTGTGTCATTCTTTGCTATTGGTCTACTTGTTTCGCTTGTGAATTGGTGAATCTCTTTCAACATTATTGACTCTTGCTAACATTTTGCATTAAATTTTTGTGCCACTATCCTCACCGAGGTCTACCATAAGCTTTACTTGATAGGTGTGAGTGAACAAGTCCGGTACCAATTCCACTATTCTTTCATCTCACATTGAGTGACACGGGATACATCCTCAACTTTGGGAAAAGGTAACTTGGTATTGTTTATCTCATTTCCTACTCACCTCTACTCGAGTCTTGTGATGGATAGGCAAGGCATTTCATCTTGGTCTACAACAACAACGGCGAGTTCGATGCCATGAACAACAACTCCGGCGCCAAGATGCAAGCTAAAATGGAGAGATCAAAGCCCTCATCAAGTCCTACAAGCGATCTTCCTCATCTTGAGAAGGCGCTCAAGAGCACATGCTTCGAGCTACCATCTCGGCAAGATCACATCGGCATCGACACCATCACCAACAAGAACGTGAAGGTCAAGAGCTCTACATCAACAAGCGCTCAATGACTTCACCATCTCCTTAGCATCTTCATAGCGACTTCAAACATCTTAAGCCTATGGACATCGGCATCTTCGCCAACAAGAACCCCAAGACTACGCTCAAGAAGCTCCCCAAGCTCAAGTCAGCGACTTCCACGAGCTACTCGACCTCGACATCGACCACGCGATTCCTTTCTATGGGACTCAAGAACCGAGGAGTACCTCGAGTGGGGCGTTTGATGGGCGACTACCTCAAGCTACATCAAGTTCGTCCGAAGATCAAGTGAAGTGCATACAAGAAACTTCCACGACTACGCCTCGACATGGTGGCTTCACACACCTTGAAGTACTACGACATGAGTTGGCCCAAGGCGAAGAGAGCTTTATGGCGAGAGTTTGTGCCTCCAACCTACGGAACAACCGGCGCCAATTGGAGAACACCACCCAGGATCCAAGTCCATCGACAAGTACTTCAAGGAGATCATGATTGCCTTGTGGCGAGCAGGCGTGGGCGACCCCATGTCAATGAAGTTCCACTTCATGATGGGATTACTGCGACATCTCCAAGACCATCTTCCTCGAGAACTACAAGTCCATCGGCGACTACTACATTGGTGCTCTCAAGGCGGAACAAGAACTCATGAAGGCCAAGGCTTCTCCACCCCAAGCAAACTTTGGCGACCAAGCTCTCGACAAGCATGAGGCTAGTACCACCAAGATGTCCAAGCAGAGCGAGCTCCAAGGCGATGCTCCCAAGGACCAAGCTTTGGAGGCGGCGACAAGGTGGCGAGCAAGGATGATGCTTCCATCTTAGGAGGCGAGAGTGATGATGTGCCATCTTGGCATTCATCCACGGCGAGAATGATGATGTGCCATCTTGACCTTCATCCACGATGACCACGACGAGATGGTTGCGCATGGGACTTTCCTTCGACCACGGTGGCGTATGATGACTTGGTGACTTGTGCCACCATATTGAGAGTGAGAGTTACTTCACCACTAGCCCCATATATGATGAGTTGCCACAATTCCCATGTGAGGAGAGCCACAACCCCCACCACTTGAGTGAGATGGTGACTCCACCATCGTGAGTTTGAGTGCACCTATTTTGAGGGGTGAGTGAACCACCACATAGAGAGAGTGAGATAGTTGATAGGTCTCGTGAGGCCATTTGCATTTCTAACAACTTGACCTCTACCTCTATTATGTCTTCTCGTTTGGTGCTAGGTCCCATTGATAATGACGCGCCGATCCTCGACGACTTCGTCCTCCCTTTGGACAAGACGATGGCCATGGTGGAATATGATGCACCCCCCACATGGTTCCATCAAGATGAAGATGACCACCATTTGGTCTTTCCCACCTCACCTACACCACTTGAGTGGAATGAAAAAGGTAACAAAGGTGAAGGTGATGCTCTAGTCCCACTAGCGGACATTCTTGACATTGATTGCTTGCATGATGATGATCCACCTATTGCCATGCTTCATGCTAGTATGATTTCCCCACGCGATGATTTGCCCATTTATGATGAGTATGATGATTCTCTTGTGGAGTCTATTAGTTGTGATGCCATGTTACATAGAATTTCTTGTGACAATTCTTTAGGTCACATCATGTTTGATAATCCGCTTGACTTGTCATATGCTATGCATCAGATCCATCATATTTCTTATTTGCAATCTCTTCATAGTGACTATGCATATGCCATTAAAATAAACCCAATTTGCACATATGGCATAGATGACAAGCCCATGGTTGTTGGCATTTGTTTTCTTGTGATGATATTGATATGCTCCCTTTGCATCATTTATCTCATATGCCATGCCATGACCACCTAACCGGATATGCATTGTTTTGGATGTTGTCCATTTTCTCCATATGATGTTTCGATATTGCTCATGAGGAGACCCCATAGTTTCCTTGATAGAGGCAAAGGTGTCCGTCTTTCGATGAGATGGTGGATTTCGCTTTGGTGGAAGTCGACTTTGACGATCCGACTCTGAACGTGCGAGGGCGTCGGCGCCTTAGCAATCGCTAAACCAACTCCGAGAGGTTATTGACCACGCGAACACGATCAACGACCACGCAGAGTCTGTTTCCTGCGAGCAAGCGAAGAACAAGCAAGCTGAGATTGCAATCTGGATATTGCGAATATAAGATGAAAGCTTTATTGATCAAGGTGGGGTTACTGTGGCGCCTTTATGCAGTCGTTGAACACAAGCGAAATGCAGCGAAGTTGCAGCTATGGCGAACTTTTAATCTAAACAAAACCCGAAGTCTAAGCAGCGCCCTAAGGGCTGTATATATGGGGAAAAGGAGAATTTCGTGGCCCTTGAGGTGGGGTCGAAACCAACCCTAACTCTTGTTTCCCCACATACGGACTCTAAAATAGCCTATACTTAAGTATTTCGAAATTACATGGGCTGGCCCAATAATAAGGTGATGCAGCACCTAGAATAGCCTATGGGCGAATATTATGAAGTGGCATCTTGTATATTTCGTCCAAGGCTTCATGCACTCCTTATGGTGGCTTCAAAGTCTGAAATCATCACTTGTAACTCCGTTCTTGATCCCCTTAGCATGCTATCAACTCCATCGTGTTCTTGCTCCAATGTTCATCCTTCTCCAAGCTAGGCCCTTCATTTGTAAGCAAACCAAATGTATCCAATTTAAGCGACATCATATTCTCATGAACATTAGAATCATTACCAAGAAACAAAAGTACACAGTAATTTAATTGGCGTCTTGTGAGCTCTAGTAATTGGTCCCGTATATGTAATGATGAGGGGCTGTGGGTGTAACAATGGTATTGATGTCCTCATCATCCTCCCTTCTTGAAATGAAGTCGTCCTCGTGAGCTCATCTTCCTCACCCAAATAAGGCTTCAAATCTGCAATATTAAAAGTGGGACTAACCCCAAAATCTGCAGGTAGCTCAAGTTTATATGCATTATCATTTATTTTCTCTAACACCTTAAAGGACCATCAGCACGTGGCATTAGCTTTGATTTGCGCAAATTAGAAATCTATCTTTATGCAAATGTAACCAAACAAGATCTCCACGTGCAAACACAACATGTTTTCTACCCTTATCTCCAGCAAGTTTATATTTAGCATTGATCGCTCAATGTTTTCCTTAGTTAACTCATGCATTTTAAAATCAATTGAGCGTTCTTTAGCATCAAAATTAACCTTCTCCAGCGATGGAAGAGGCAATAAATTAATAGGTGCACGGTAGGAAACCATACACAATTTCAAAGGGCACATCTTAGTAGTAGAATGCAATGAGCGATTATAAGCAAATTCAATATGAGGCAAGCATTCTTCCCACATTTTCTTATTATTCTTCAAAACAGCCCTAAGCATAGTAGACAATGTTCTATTGACTACTTCAGTTTATCCATCGGTTTGGGGTGACAAGTAGTACTATAAAGCAGTTTAATCCCCAACTTAGCCCATAAACATCTCCAAAAGTGGCTAAGAAATTTAGTATCACGATCTGAAACAATAGTATTTGGCACACCATGCAAGCGAATAATTTCACGAAAGAACAAATCAGCAACATTAACAGCATCATCGCTTTTATGACATGGTATAAAGTGTGCCATTTTTTGAGAATCTATCCACGACAACAAATATGCTATCCCTCCCCTTCTTTGTTAGAGGTAAACCTAAAACAAAGTCCATAGATATATCCTCCCAAGGAACACTAGGTGCGAGCAAAGGCATATATAAACCATGAGGATTGAGTCGTGACTTAGCTTTTTGACATGTAGTGGGCGAGCAACAAAATGCTCAACATCCGTCTCATCTTTGGCCAAAAGAAATGTGTAGCAAGTATATCCTCCGTCTTCTTCACGCCAAAGTGTCCCATTAGTCCTCCTCCATCGCCTCTGCCACAACAAAAGGCGAGCGGAGCTAGCTGGAATGCATAGCTTGTTAGAGCGAAACACAAATCCATCATTAACGACGAACTTGTTCCATGTTCTACCTTCTTTACAATTCTGCAATACATCACTAAATTCAGCATCATGCACATATTGATCTTTGATGGTCTCCAAACCAAATATTTTAAAGTCAAGTTGTGAAAGCATAGTATATGACGAGACAATGCATCGGCAATAACATTTTCTTTACCCTTCTTGTGTTTAATGACATAAGGAAAGTATCAATGAATTCAACCCATTTAGCATGTCTACGATTCAGTTTAGCTTGACTTTTAATATGTTTCAAAGATTCATGATCAGAATGTATAACAAATTCTTTGGGCCATAAATAATGTTGCCATGTCTCTAAAGTCGAACAAGAGCATATAATTCTTTATCATAAGTAGAATAGTTCAGACTAGGCCCACTCAATTTTTGAGAAAAGTATGCAACAGGTTTGCCATCTTGTAATAACACACCTCTAATCCAATTCCACTAGCATCACATTCAAGCTCAAAAGTCTTATTAAAATCGGGAAGTTGGAGTAAAGGGCATGTGTCAACTTATCTTTCAATATCGTGAAGGCTTCTTCACATGCGGTACCCCAAACAAAAGGCACATCCTTCTTTGTAAGCTCATTGAGAGGTGCAGCAATTATGCTAAAATTTCTCACAAAACGCCTATAGAAACCAGCGAGTCCAAGAAAACTCCTCACTTGTGTGACCGTTTTGGGCTGCGGCCAACTCTCAATAGCTTCAATCTTGGCTTTATCAACTTCAATTCCCTGTGGAGTAACAACATAGCCAAGAAAGATACTCGGTCGGTGCAAAAGGTGCACTTCCCAAGATTACCAAACAAACGTGCATCACGTAGAGCATTAAAAACAGCACGTAAATGTTCCAAATGTTCTTCCAAAGATTTTCTATAAATCAGTATATCATCAAAATAGACTACCACAAACCGTCCAATGAAAGCACGTAAAACTTCGTTCATTAGTCTCATGAAAGTACTAGGTGCATTAGTTAACCCAAAAGGCATGACTAACCATTCATATAAACCAAACTTAGTTTTAAATGCTGTTTTCCATTCATCTCCCAATTTCATACGAATTTGATGGTATCCACTCATAAATCAACTTTGGAGAATCTTGTAGAGCCACTCAATTCATCAAGCATATCATCTAGCCTAGGAATAGGGTGGCGATAACGAATAGTAATATTATTAATGCCTCTACAATCAACACACATACGTGATGTACCATCCTTTTTAGCACTAGAATAATAGGAACAGCACAAGGACTAAGGGATTGGCGTATACAACCTTTGTCGAGCAGCTCTGTGCTTGGCGCATAATCTCCTTCGTCTCCTCTGGATTGAGTGCGGTATGGCATGCGGTTGGGTAATGATGCACGGGAATTAAGTCAATTTGATGCTCAATCCCTCGAATAGGTGGTAATCCCGTGTACGTCTTGTGGAAAGGCGTCGTGAACTCTGCAAAATGTTAGTGACAGCAGGAGGCAAAGAGTAAGGCACGTCCTCGAATGAAAATAATGCCTCTTAGCACACAAAAGCATAGCAAACAGATTTGCTAAAATCCAGCTCATCAATATCAGATTTGGTGGCAAGTAAACATGCACTTTTCAATTTAGTTTCAGAAGCAACACTAGATGGTTTATTATTAGGCTTCATTTGTTGCTCAAATTCTTTTGCCACAATCTGATTTTCGCTCTTATTTTTCTCCTGTTTTGCTTTATTAGCTCTATTAATATCATCTTTCAAAATGGACTCAGGAGTCATAGGAAGCAAAGTAATATTTTTATCCTTATGAACAAGAGTATACTCATTGTTTCTACCATGGTGTACAGAATTTTTATCAAATTGCCATGGTCGACCAAGTAAGAAGGAACATGCTTGCATAGGTACCACATCACAATCAACATAATCAGCATATGTAGAGATACTAAAATGCACACGAGCGATCGTGTTACCTTAACCTTGCCGCTGTTGTTGAACCATTGGATGTAGCAAGGATGTGGATGTGGTCTTGTGGTGAGAGATAGCTTCTCCACCATCTCCATGCTAGCCAAGTTGTTGCAGCTCCCTCCATCTATTGATAGAGGCAGAGGTGTCCCGTCTTTCGATGAGATGGTGGATTTCGCTTTGGTGGAAGTCGACTTTGCGATCCGACTCTGAGCGTGCGAGGGCGTCGGCGCCTTATGTCGCTAAACCAACTCCGAGAGGTTATTGACCCGCGCGAACACGATCAACGACCACGAGGTCTATTTCCTGCGAGCAAGCGAAGAACAAGCAAGCTGAGATTGCAATCTGGATATTGCGAATATAAGATGAAAGCTTTATTGATCAAGGTGGGGTTACTGTGGCGCCTTTATGCAGTCGTTGAACACAAGCGAAATGCTGCGAAGTTGCAGCTATGGCGAACTTTTAATCTAAACAAAACCCAAGTCTAAGCGGTGCCCTAAGGGCTGTATATATGGAGGAAGAGGGGTGAATTTCGTGGCCCTTGGTGGAGGGTCGAAACTAACCCTATCTCTTGTTTCCCCACACATCGGACTCTAAAATAGCCTATACTAATGTATTTCAAAATTACATGGGCTGGCCCAATAATAAGGTGACGCAGCACCTAGAATAGCCTCTGGACGAATATTATGAAGTGGCATCTTGTATATTTCGTCCAAGGCTTCATGCACTCCTTATGGTGGCTTCAAAGTCTGAAATCATCACTTGTAACTCCGTTCTTGATCTCCTTGCATGCCATCAACTCCATGTGTGTTCTTGCTCCAATGTTCATCCTTCTCCAAGCTAGGCCCTTCATTTGTAAGCAAAACAAATGTATCCAATTTAAGCGACATCATATTCTCATGAACATTAGAATCATTACCAAAAGCGAAAGTACACAGTAATTTAGTTGGCGTCTTGTGAGCTCTAGTAATTGGTCCGGTATGTATAGCAGCAGGGGTTGTGGGTGTAACAATGGTATTGATGTCCTCATCATCCTCCCTTCTTGAAATGAAGTCGTCCTCGACGGAAGTTCATCTTCCTCACCAAATATGGCTTCAAATCTGCAATGTTAAAAGTGGAACTAACCCCAAAATCTGCGAGGCAGCTCAAGTTTATATGCATTATCATTTACTTTCTCCAACACCTTAAAGGGACCAGCAGCACGTGGCATTAGCTTTGATTTGCGCAAATCGGAAATCTATCCTTACATAAATGTAACCAAACAAGATCTCGGTGCGAACACAACATGTTTTCTACCCTTATCTCCAGCAAGTTTATATTTAGCATTCATCGCTCAATGTTTTCCTTAGTTAACTCATGCATTTTAAAATCAATTCAGCACGTTCTTTAGCATCAAAATTAACCTTCTCCGAAGATGGAAGAAGCGACAAATCAATAGGTGCACGAGGTAGGAAACCATACACAACTTCAAAGGGCACATCTTAGTAGTAGAATGCAATGAGCGATTATAAGCAAATTCAATATGAGGCAAGCATTCCTCCCACATTTTCTTATTTTCTTTAGAACAGCCCTAAGCATAGTAGACAATGTTCTATTGACTACTTGAGTTTGTCCATCGGTTTGGGGGTGACAAGTAGTACTAAAAGCAGTTTAGTCCCCAACTTAGCCCATAAACATCTCCAAAAGTGGCTAAGAAATTTAGTATCACGATCTGAAACAATAGTATTTGGCACACCATGCAAGCGAATAATTTCACGAAAGAACAAATCAGCAACATTGACGACATCATCGCTTTTATGACATGGTATAAAGTGTGCCATTTTAGAGAATCTATCCACGACAACAAATATGCTATCCCTCCTTCTTTGTTCTAGGTAAACCTAAAACAAAGTCCATAGATATATCCTCCCAAGGAACACTAGAGTGCAGGCAAAGGCATATATAAACCATGAGGATTGAGTCGTGACTTAGCTTTTTGACATGTAGTGCAGTGAGCAATAAAGCGCTCAACATCCGTCTCATCTTTGGCCAAAAGAAATGTGTAGCAAGTATGTCCTCCGTCTTCTTCACGCCAAAGTGTCCCATTAGTCCTCCTCCATCGCCTCCTGCAACAACAAAAGGCGAGCGGAGCTAGCTGGAATGCATAGCTTGTTAGCACGGAACACAAATCCATCATTAACGACAAACTTGTTCCATGTTCTTCCTTCTTTACAATTCTGCAATACATCTTTAAAATCAGCATCATGCACATATTGATCTTTGATGGTCTCCAAACCAAATATTTTGAAGTCAAGTTGTGAAAGCATAGTATAGCGACGAGACAATGCATCGACAATAACATTTTCTTTACCCTTCTTGTGTTTAATGACATAAGGAAAGTCTCAATGAATTCAACCCATTTAGCATGTCTACGATTCAGTTTAGCTTGACTTTTAATATGTTTCAAAGATTCATGATCAGAATGTATAACAAATTCTTTGGGCCATAAATAATGTTGCCATGTTTCTAAAGTCGAACAAGAGCATATAATTCTTTATCATAAGTAGAGTAATTCAGACTAGGCCCACTCAATTTTTGAGAAAAGTATGCAACAGGTTTGCCATCTTGTAATAACACACCTCTAATCCAATTCCACTAGCATCACATTCAAGCTCAAAAGTCTTATTAAAATCAGGAAGTTGGAGTAAAGGGCATGTGTCAACTTAGCTTTCAATACCGTGAAGGCTTCTTCACATGCGGTACCCCAAACAAAAGGCACATCCTTCTTTGTAAGCTCGTTGAGAGGTGCAGCAATGGTGCTGAAATCTCTCACAAAGCGCCTATAGAAACCAGCGAGGCCAAGAAACTCCTCACTTGTGTGACCGTTTTGGGCTGCGGCCAACTCTCAATAGCTTCAATCTTGGCTTTATCAACTTCAATTCCTGTGGAGTAACAACATAGCCAAGAAAAGATACTCGATCGGTGCAAAAGGTGCACTTCCCAAGGTTACCAAACAAGCGTGCATCACGTAGAGCATTAAAAACAACACGTAAATGTTCCAAATGTTCTTCCAAAGATTTGCTATAAATCAGTATATCATCAAAATAAACTACCACAAATCGTCCAATGAAAGCACGTAAAACTTCGTTCATTAATCTCATGAAAGTACTAGGTGCATTAGTTAACCCAAAAGGCATGACTAACCACTCATATAATCCAAACTTAGTTTTAAATGCTGTTTTCCATTCATCTCCCAATTTCATACGAATTTGATGGTATCCACTCATAAATCAACTTTGGAGAATATTGTAGAGCCACTCAATTCATCAAGCATATCATCTAGCCTAGGAATAGGGTGGCGATAACGAATAGTAATATTATTGATGCCTCTACAATCAACACACATCGTGACGTACCATCCTTTTTCGGCACTAGAATAATAGGAACAGCACAAGGACTAAGGGATTGGCGTATATAACCTTTGTCGAGCAGCTCACTGTACTTGACGCATAATCTCCTTCATCTCCTCTGGATTGAGTGCGGTATGGTGTGCGGTTGGGTAATGATGCACGGGAATTAAGTCAATTTGATGCTCAATCCCTCGAATAGGTGGTAATCCGGTGCACGTCTTGTGGAAAGGCGTCGGTGAACTCTGCAAAATGTTAGTGACAGCGGGGGCAAAGAGGAAAACACGTCCTCGAATGAAAATAATGCCTCTTTGCACACAAAAGCATAGCAAACAGATTTGCTAAAATCTAGCTCATCAATATCAGATTTAGTGGCAAGTAAACATGCACTTTTCAATTTAATTTCAGAAACAACACTAGATGGTTTACTATTAGGCTTCATGTGTTGCTCAAATTCTTTTGCCACAATCTGATTTTCACTCTTATTTTTCTCTGTTTTGCTTTATTAGCTCTATTAATATCATCTTTCAAAATGGACTCGGAGTCATAGGAAGCAAAGTAATATTTTATCCTTATGAACAAGAGTATCTTGATTGTTTCTACCATGGTGTCTGAAATTTTTATCAAATTGCCATGGTCTACCAAGTAATAAGGAACATGCTTGCATAGGTACCACATCACAATCAACATAATCAGCATATGTAGAGATACTAAAATGCACACGAGCGAGTCGTGTTACCTTAACCTTGCGCTGTTGTTGAACCATTGGATGTAGTAAGGATGTGGATGTGGTCTTGTGGTGAGAGATAGCTTCTCCACCATCTCCATGCTAGCCAAGTTGTTGCAGCTCCCTCCATCTATGATGGCCTTGAATAGAGCGTTCCTTCACAACTCCTTTGTATGGAACAAATTATGCCTCTGATTTTGCTCGACTTGTGTAACCTGCACACTCAAAACACGTTGAGCAACTAAACATTCATACTGTCGGCATCTTGACAGCCATGTATTGTGTCTCATGATCGAATCATCTCCACCGTGTTCCTCATGTGTAATAAGAGCCAAAGTCTCCTCATCATAGTCACTAGCGGACTCATACCCACCATCCTCGGTAGCAATCATCACTGCGCTGAGATTTGCATTCTCTCAAAATGTCCTCTTCCCTTACAATGACGACAAATAATATCACTTGTGTGCCTGTTGGCGCCATGGAAGAAGAAGAGCTCTGTGCAGAGCCAGCGGTGTGCTCTTGGCGAGATAGTGGTGGTTGTGCACTGCTTTCTTGTATCACGGTTGGAGGTGGCTTTGAAGGAGGTGATGGTGCGGTGGAAGTAGATGATGCGCGTGGTGTCCATGATGAAGGTCGACCTGCGAGAAAAGTTAGTGCGGCGCCAATGCACATCGATCCTGCACTTCACGTTCAGCTTTACAAGCAAGATGGAATAAGCAGTGATATTATTATAATCCTTATAGTCTAGAATGGTGCGAATCTCTCTATTTAATCCACCCGAAAGCGTGCAAGCATAGCTTCATTCTCCTCAACAATACCACATCTAATCAAGCCGGTTTGCAATTCGATAATATTCTTCTACAGAATTTTTCCTTGTCTTAAGCGCTGCAATTTTGAAGTAATTCACGTTGATAATATGGTGGAACCCAGCGAGTACGCATAGCAGTTTTCAAAGCAGCCCAAGTAGCTGGAGCAGGATATAATCTACAATGTTGAGACCACCAAACACATGCAAAGCTAGTGAAAGAACAAACAGCGGCGAGGAACACGTCTCTCCTCGGGATATTGTAAACATGTAAATCGTTGTTCGGTTTCTAACTCCCAAGTAAGATATATATCAGGAACATATCTACCCTCAAATGGTGGAATATTCAATTTCAGTTTAGGGAGATGGTCATGATCTCGTACTGAGGAGCCCTAACATTGCCATTATTTGCATGTGGGCGACACGGTGGTTGTGGTGCTGGTGGTTGCGTGGTTACGATGTTGATCAACCTCCTCCTCGTAATCTCCTACATAATCATCCTCCTCGGTACCGGCAGCAGCGATGGCGAGGAGCCAAAGAAGCACCAACTTGATAGTAGCAGCGGCACACGAATTTTGTCTGGCTCAAGAGGAACACGCTGAGCTCGTCCATCTTGATTCGGAAGGGCGTAGTTGTTGTCGTTCGAGAGGTGCGATAGGTGCAGCGGCGGTGGTTGTGGAAAGCAGCGAGCAATTCATCAAACTTGCTATCAAGCTTTGTTTCAAGCGTCTTCTCAATGCCATCTATCTTCTCCATGGCCTCGTCAAATCTGTTTATCACGTCTTGCACTGTCCAATCATCATTTCTGAAACTTATCATGTAGCTGTTTGTTAGTCGAGTTCTCCCAATCAGTCTCATCGACTTGTGGTCCTGCCATGGTTAGCGACAATAGAAACACACAAGAATATGATCCTCTGAGACTACTAGGAAGTGGTGGTGGTGGTGTGGTGGGCGGTCACAAATCCGTCAAGCAAATCTCAAATTCTTACGGTTCTTACCCAGCGGCGGTGATCGGCAACCGTTGTAGTCAAAACTCTCAAAGCTTGGATATAGCGAATACGGGGAGAATCAAGCATACGGCGTAGATGTATGTGGAGCTGGGAAGGCTTATAATATGGTAGCAAAAAGGTCGACAATAATCAATTCGAGAGATGCAAAGTTGAATAAGCGCTCAGCAGCAGTCTTGTGCTGGTCCTAGGCTGAACCGTGCTAGAGGCGAGCCTAGAACACTAACAAAATCACGGTGCTGCGTAAACAAGGGAGGAGCACACTCTGAATTTTTTCTCTTTTTCCTTTTTTTTTTGCACTTTTTTTCCTCTCTTTTTTTTTTTTTGCTCATAACAAATTTTTTCGGAAAAGTCTACAAATGGTCTAAAACTGCCTAGCAGAAATTTTCGGACTTAGTTTTTTTTTTGACACTGGAACTATTTTTCTTCTGCGGATGGCTTGGAAGTTGGGAGTCCTCTCTTTATCACGACTTCGGAGTATGGCGTGATCTGGAAATCGAGAACAATGCAACAATTCTTGGACTCGGACTAGGACTGGTGGCGGAGATGAATCTGGTGGAACTTCGGATTTGGTGGCGGAGATGAATCTGGTGGAACTTCGGATGGTGGCGGAGATGAATCTGGTGGAACTTCGGATGGTGGCGGATATATGTTGCGGTGGACTCGGATGGGCGTGATGGCGGCGGATATGTGGTGGCGTATATGGATTCGGATTGGCGGTGAATATGTGGTGGTGGTATATGGCGGCGGCGTGACAACTTGTGAGCAGAACTCGAAACTCTAAAGACTAGGCGCTAAGACCAGCAACTTGACACGGCGATGCAACCGCAAATTCAACAAAGCAAATCTGAAAAGATTATGCAAAGGCTCAGATTGGTTGGACGGGATGAACTAACCTAATTTTTTTGGCTTTTTAAGTGGACTATAGGTATGAAGAACAGACTCAATCTAAACTACGAAAAGCTGTAAAATCTCACGAGCAACACGGAAATCTGATACCACTTGATAGAGGCAGAGGTGTCCGTCTTTCGATGAGATGGTGGATTTCGCTTTGGTGGAAATCGACTTTGGCGATCCGACTCTGAGCGTGCGAGGGCGTCGCGCGCCTTATGTCGCTAAACCAACTCCGAGAGGTTATTGACCACGCGAACACGATCAACGACCACGAGGTCTATTTCCTGCGAGCAAGCGAAGAACAAGCAAGCTGAGATTGCAATCTGGATATTGCGAATATAAGATGAAAGCTTTATTGATCAAGGTGGGGTTACGTGGCGCCTTTATGCAGTCGTTGAACACAAGCGAAATGCTGTGAAGTTGCAGCTATGGCGAACTTTTAATCTAAACAAAACCCAAGTCTAAGCGGTGCCCTAAGGGCTGTATATATGGAGGAAGAGGGGTGAATTTCGTGGCCCTTGGTGGAGGGTCGAAACTAACCCTATCTCTTGTTTCCCCACATACGGACTCTAAAATAGCCTATACTAATGTATTTCAAAATTACATGGGCTGGCCCAATAATAAGGTGTGCAGCACCTAGAATAGCCTCTGGACGAATATTATGAAGTGGCATCTTGTATATTTCGTCCAAGGCTTCATGCACTCCTTATGGTGGCTTCAAAGTCTGAAATCATCACTTGTAACTCCGTTCTTGATCTCCTTGCGCATGCCATCAACTCCATGTGTGTTCTTGCTCCAATGTTCATCCTTCTCCAAGCTAGTCCCTTCATTTGTAAGCAAAACAAATGTATCCAATTTAAGCGACATCATATTCTCATGAACATTAGAATCATTACCAAGAAAGCGAAAGTACACAGTAATTTAGTTGGCGTCTTGTGAGCTCTAGTAATTGGTCCAGTATGTATAGCAGCAGGGGTTGTGGGTGTAACAATGGTATTGATGTCCTCATCATCTATGATGACGCGAATAGAACGTTCCTTCACAACACCCTTTGTATGGAACAAATTATGCCTCTGATTTTGCTCAGCTTGTGTAACCTGCACACTCAAAACACGTTGAGCAACTAAACATTCATACCTGTCAGCATCTTTAGCAGCCATGTATTGTGTCTCATGATCAGAATCATCTCCACCGTGTTCCTCATGTGTAATAAGGGCCAAAGTCTCCTCATCATAGTCACTAGCAGACTCATACCCACCATCCTCAGTAGTAATCATCACACGCTGAGATTTGCATTCTCTCGCAAAATGTCCTCTTCCCTTACAACGACGACAAATAATATCACTTGTGTGCCCTGTTGGCGCCATGGAAGAAGAAGAACTCTGTGCGAGGCCGGCGGTGTGCTCTTGGCGAGATAGTGGTGGTTGTGCTGCTTTCTTGTATCACGGTTGGAGGTGGCTTTGAAGGAGGTGATGGTGCGGTGGAAGTAGATGATGCGTGGTGTCCATGATGAAGGTCGACCTGCGAGAAAAGTTAGTGCGGCGCCAATGCTGTCGATCCTGCACTTCACGTTCACTTTACTAGCAAGATGGAATAAGCAGTGATATTATTATAATCCTTATAGTCTAGAATGGTGCGAATCTCTCTATTTAATCCACCCGAAAGCGTGCAAGCATAGCTTCATTCTCCTCAACAATACCACATCTAATCAAGCGGTTTGTAATTCACGATAATATTCTTCTACAGAAATTTTTCCTTGTCTTAAGCGCTGCAATTTTTGAAGTAATTCACGTTGATAGTATGGTGGAACCCTTGATGCGCATAGCAGTTTTCAAAGCAGCCCAAGTAGCTGGAGCAGGATATAATCTACAATGTTCAGACCACCAAACACATGCAAAGCTAGTGAAAGCACAAACAGCAGTAGGGACACGTCTCTCCTCAGGATATTGTGAACATGTAAATCGTTGTTCAGTTTCTAACTCCCATGTAAGATATATATCAGGAACATATCTACCCTCAAATGGTGGAATATTCAATTTCAGTTTAGGGAGATGGTCATGATCTCGTACTGAGGGAGCCCTAACATTGCCATTATTTGCATGTGGGCGACACGGTGGTTGTGGTGCTGGTGGTTGCGTAGTCTGATGTTGATCAACCTCATCCTCGTAATCACCCACATAATCATCATCCTCCTCGGTACCGGCAGCGATGCGATGGCGAGGAGCCAAAAAGCACCAACAGCGATGGCAGCGGCACGAATTTTGTCTGGCTCAATAGGAACCTGTTGAGCTCGTCCATCTTGATTCGGAAGAGGCGTAGTTGTTGTCGTTGCGAGAGGTGCGATAGGTGCAGCCGGCGGTGGTTGTGGAAAAGCAGCGAGCAATTCATCAAACTTGCTATCAAGCTTTGTTTCAAGCGTCTTCTCAATGCCATCTATCTTCTCCATGGCCTCGTCAAATCTGTTTAGCACATCTTGCACCTGTCCACTCATCATTTGCTCAAATTTATCATGTAGCTGTTTGTTCGTCGGGTTCTCCCGGTCGGTCTAAATCGGCTGTGATCCTGCCATGGTTAGCAACAATAAAAACACACAAGAATATGATCCTCGGACTACTAACAAGAGGTGGTGGTGGGTGTCACAAATCCGTCAAGCAAATCTCAAATTCTTACCACTTCTTACCCAGCAGCGGCGGTGATCGGCAACCGTTGTAATCAAAACTCTCAAAAGCTTGGATAGAAGCGATTGCGGGGAAAGTCAAGCATACGGCGTAGATGTATGTGGAGCTGGGAAGGCTTATAATATGGTAGCAAAAGGATCAGCAATAATCAATTCGAGAGATGCAAAGTTGAATAAGCGCTCAAGGGCTGATGCAGTGCTGGTCCTAGGCTGAACCGTGCTAGAGGCGAGCCTAGAACACTAACAAAATCACGGCTGCTGCGTAAACAAGGGAGGAGCACACACTGAATTTTTTTCTTTTTTTCACTTTTCTTTTGAACTTTTTCCTCTTTTTTTTGCTCGCAACAAATTTTTTCGAAAAAGTCTACAAATGGTCTAAAACTGCCTAGCGAAATTTTCGGACTTAGTTTTTTAAGCTGGAACTATTTTTCTTCTGCGGATGGCTCGGAAGTTTAGGAGTCCTTCTCATCACGACTCGGATGTCGCGTGATCTGGAAATCGAGAACAATGCAACAATTCTTGGACTCGGACTAGGACTGGTGGCGGAGATGAATCTGGTGGAACTTCGGATTTGGTGGCGGAGATGAATCTGGTGGAACTTCGGACGGTGGCGGATATATGTTGCGGTGAACTCGGATTAGGCGTGATGGCGGCGGATATGTGGTGGCGTATATGGATTCGGATTGGCGGTGATGATGCGGTGGTGATATATGGCAGCGGAATTGTGACAACTTTGTGAGCGAACTCGAAACTCTAAAAGACTAGCGCGAGACCGGACACTTGACACGGCGATGCAACCGCAAATTCAACAAAGCAAATCTGAGAAAAGATTATGCAAAGGCTCAGATTGGTTGGATGGGATGAACTAACCTAATTTTTTTGGCTTTTTCGTGGACTATAGGTATGAAGAACAGACTCGATCTAAACTATGAAAAACTATAAAATCTCACCGAGCAACACGGAAATCTGATACCACTTGATAGAGGCAAAGGTGTCCGTCTTTCGATGAGATGGTGGATTTCGCTTTGGTGGAAGTCGACTTTAACGATCCGACTACTGAGCGTGCGAGGGCGTCGGCGCCTTAGCAATCACTAAACCAACTCCGAGAGGTTATTGACCACGCGAACACGATCAACGACCACGAAGGTGCATTTCCTGCGAGCAAGCGAAGAACAAGCAAGAAGCTGAGATTGCAATCTGGATATTGCGAATATAAGATGAAAGCTTTATTGATCAAGGTGGGGTTACGTGGCGCCTTTATGCAGTCGTTGAACACAAGCGAAATGCTGCGAAGTTGCAGCTATGGCGAACTTTTAATCTAAACAAAACCCGAAGTCTACACGGCGCCCTAAGGGCTGTATATATGGGGAAAAGGAGAATTTCGTGGCCCTTGAGGGTGGGGTCGAAACCAACCCTAACTCTTGTTTCCCCCACATACGGACTCTAAAATAGCCTATACTTAAGTATTTCGAAATTACATGGGCTGGCCCAATAATAAGGTGATGCAGCACCTAGAATAGCCTATGGACGAATATTATGAAGTGGCATCTTGTATATTTCGTCCAAGGCTTCATGCACTCCTTATGGTGGCTTGAAGTCTGAAATCATCACTTGTAACTCCGTTCTTGATCCCCTTAGCATGCTATCAACTCCATGCATGTTCTTGCTCCAATGTTCATCCTTCTCCAAGCTAGGCCCTTCATTTGTAAGCAAAACAAATGTATCCAATTTAAGCGACATCATATTCTCATGAACATTAGAATCATTACCAAAAGCGAAATGGCGGTAATTTAATTGGTGTCTTGTGAGCTCTAGTAATTGGTTCGGTATATGTAATGATGAGGGGCTGTGGGTGTAACGATGGTATTGATGTCCTCATCACAAGAAGAAAAGGGCATTCGTGGCATCGATCAATATATATGTGAAACAATATCTCCACTATAGAGGACATGAAATTTTGGGCGGTTAGGCCAAAAGCGCCGGAAGCTGAAGTACTTTCAAGGACGCCATAGAATGGACATATGTTCACTAAAGCGGTCATAATTTTGTCATTGGTCCGTGTTGGACCCACAAGTACTCAAACTGCTCGCGCCGAACGTGCGAATCCAGAAAATACTCCCCGCTTGGGCCAGGAGGCCCGGAGTACCCTCAAATACGGCCTCAAGCAGGACTTTTGGCCCTGAAAGTCAAAGAACATCGTTCGTCTCTGTTTTTCAGACAAGTTTCTGAACCCATTGGCACATCCTTTTGAAAGAAATTCAAGAGATTATGTTGCCTATAGACATTAGCCCCCTTGGAAGGGACAAACGTACCTTTCTGCAGATGCTCTATGATCCGGGCAATCTCATTTGGCCGTAAATTGAAGAAAATCCAGCGGCTATATGCCTTATTCTCCTTGTTTTCGATGGATGGCATGTTGTAACTCATGCGCGTGAAAGCCAAGAACAAAAGGGAATTAATGGCATCGGTTAATATATATGTGGAAACGATATCTTCACTATAGAGGACAAGAAACTTTGGGAGCAGTCAGACAAAAATCGCACGAGAAAATGAAGTACTTTCAAGGATTGCCATAGGTTGGATAGATGTTCACTAAAAGGGTCATAATTTTGTCATTCGGAGTCCATGTCGGACCCATAAGTACTCAAACTGCTCGCGGCGAGCATCTGAATCCATAAAATACTCCCTGCTTGTGCCAGGAGGCCCGGAGTACCCTCAAATTCAGCCTTAAGCAGGACTTTTGGCCCTGAAAGTCAAAGAGCATCGTTCGTCTCTATTTTTCAGACAAGTTTCTGAACCCATTGGCACTTCCTTTTGAAGGAAATTCGGGAGATTATGTTGCTTATAGACATTAGCCCCCCTAGTAGGGACAAACGTACCTTTCTGCAGATGCTATATGATCCAGGCAATCTCATTTGGCCGTAAATTGAAGAAATCCAGCGGCTATATGACTTATTCTCCTTGTTTTCGCCGGATGGCATGCTGTAACTCATGCGCATGAAAGCCAAGAACAAAAGGGCATTCCTGGCATCGGTCAATATATATGTGGAAATTATATCTCCTCTATAGAGGACAAGAAATTTGGTGGCGGTTAGGAAAAAAGCGCACGGGAAAATGAAGTACTTTCAAGGACTGCCATAGAATGGAGAGATGTTCACAAAAACGGTCATAATTTTGTCATTCGGAGTCCGTGTCGAACCCACAAGTACTCAAACTACTCGCGGCGAGCGTGCGAATCCAGAAAATACTCCCCGCTTGCGCCAGGAGGCCCGGAGTACCATGAAATACGGCCTTAAGCAGGACTTTTTGGCCTTGGTGGGCAAAAAACATCATTCGTCACTGTTTTTCAGACAAGTTTCTGAACCCATTGGGACTTCCTTTTGAAGGAAATTCAAGAGATTATGTTGCTTATTGACATTAGCCCCCCTGGTAGGGACAAACATACCTTCTGCGGATGCTCTATGATCAAGGCAATCTCATTTGGCGTAAATTGAAGAAAATCCAGTGACTATATGCCTTATTCTCCTTGTTTTTGCGGATGGCATGCTTTAACTCATCGGCGTGAAAGCCAAGAACAAAAGGGCATTCGTGGCATCGATCAATATATATGTGGAAATGATATCTCCACTATAGAGGACAAGAAATTTTGGGAGCGATCGGGCAAAAATTGCGAGAAAATGAAGTACTTTCAAGGGCGCGGAGAATGGACAGATGTTCACTAAAACGGTCATAATTTTGTCATTCGGAGTCCGTGTCGGACCCATAAAAACTCAAACTGCTCGCGGCGAGCATGCGAATCCAAAAAATACTCCCCGCTTGTGCCTGGAGGCCCAGAGTACCCTCAAATTCAGCCTTAAGCAGGACATTTGGCCCTAAAAGTCAAAGAACATCGTTCGTCTCTGTTTTTCAAACAAGTTTCTGAACCCATCGGCACATCCCTTTGAAAGAAATTCAAGAGATTATGTTGCTTATAGACATTAGCCCCCCTGGTACGGACAAACATACCTTTCTGCAGGTGCTCTATGATCCGGGCAATCTCATTTGGCCGTAAATTGAAGAAAATCCAGCGGCTATATGCCTTATTCTCCTTGTTTTCGACGGATGGCATGTTGTAACTCATGCGCGTGAAAGCCAAGAACAAAAGGGCATTCCTGGCATCGGTTAATATATATGTGGAAACGATATCTTGTTTATAGGGGACAAGAAATTTTGGGGCAGTCAGGCAAAAAGCGCACGAGAAAATGAAGTACTTTCAAGTACTTTCAAGAACATCATTCGTTGCTGTTTTTTAGACAAGTTTCTGAACCCATTGGGACTTCCTTTTGAAGGAAATTCGAGAGATTATGTTACTTATAGACATTAGCCCCCTGGTAGGGACAAACGTACCTTTCTGCAGATGCTCTATGATCCGGGCAATCTCATTTGGTCGTAAATTTAAGAAAATTCAGCGGCTATATGCCTTATTCTCCTTGTTTTCGCCGGATGGCATGCTGTGACTCATATGCGTGAAAGCCAAGAACAAAAGGGCATTCCTGGCATCGATCAATATATATGTGGAAACGATATCTCCACTATAGAGGACAAGAATATTTGGGAGCAATCAGGCAAAAATCGCATGAGAAAATGAAGTACTTTCAAGGACTGCCATAAAATGGACAAATGTTCACTAAAACGGTCATAATTTTTTCATTTGAAGTCCGTGTCGGACCCATAAGTACTCAAACTGCTCGCGGCGAGCATTTGAACAAAAAAATACTCCCTGCTTGTGCCAGGAGGCCCGGAGTACCCTCAAATTCAGCCTTAAGCAGGACTTTTGGCCCTGAAAGTCAAAGAACACCATTCGTCGTTGTTCTTCAGACAAGTTTTTGAACCTACTGACACTTCCTTTTTAAGGAAATTCGAGAGATTATGTGGCTTATAGATTGTAGCCCCCCTCGTAGGGACAAACGTACCTTTCTGCAGATGCTCTATGATCCGGGCAATCTCATTTGGCCGTAAATTGAACAAAATCCAACGGCTATATGCCTTATTCTCCTTGTTTTCGCCGGATGGCATGCTGTAACTCATGCACGTGGAAGCCAAGAACCAAAGGTGATAGAGCCAAAGGTGTCCCGTCTTTCGATGAGATTATGGATATCGCTTTGGTGGAATTGACGATCCGACTACGAACGTGCGAGGACGTCGCGCCTTAGCTTGCTAAACCAACTCCGAGAGGTTATTGACCACGCCAGAACATGACCAACCTCACCACGGTGCATTTCCTGCGAGAAGCGAACAACAAGCAAGCTGAGATTGCAATCTGGAAATTGCGAATATAAGATGAAAGCTTTATTGATCAAGGTGGGGTTACTGTGGCGCCTTTATGCAGTCGTTGAACACAAGCGAAGTACGAAGTTGCAGCTATGGCGAACTTTAATCTAAGCGAAACCCAAAGTCTAAGCGATGCCACGAGGGCTATATATGGAGGGAGAAGAGAATTTCGTGGCCCTTGGTGGAGGGGTCCGAAATCAACCCTATCTCTTGTTTCCCCACACATACGGACTCTAAAAATAGCCTATTCTTTTGTATTTCGAAATTACATTGGGCTTGCACAATAATAAGGTGACGCAGCACCTAGAATAGCCTCGGGACGAAAGTTATGAAGTGGCATCTTGTATATTTCGTCCAAGGCTTCATGCACCCATTATGTTGGCTTCAAAGTCCTGAAATCATCACTTGTAACTCCGTTCTTGTTCCCCTTGCGCATGCCATCATCTCCATGCTTGTTCTTGCTCCAATGCTCATCCTTCTCCAAGCTAGGCCCTTCATTTGTAAGCAAAACAAAGGTATCCAATTTAGGCAGCATCCTATTCTCATGAACATTAGAATCATTACCAAGAAGTACCTGGTAATTTAGTTGGCGTGTGTGAGTTCTAGTAATTGGTCCAGTATGTATAGCAGCAGGGGCTGTGGGTGTAACAATGGTATTGATGTCCTCATCATCCTCCACTTCTTGAAATGAAGTCGTCCTCGACGGAAGTTCATCTTCCTCGCCCAAATAAGGCTTCAAATCTGCAATATTAAAAGTGGGACTAACCCCAAAATCTGTAGGCAGCTCAAGTTTATATGCATTATCATTTATTTTCTCCAACACCTTAAAGGGACCATCAACACGTGGCATTAGCTTTGATTTGCACAAATTAGGAAATCTATCCTTACGCAAATGTAACCAAACAAGATCTCCACGTGCAAACACAACATGTTTTCTACCCTTATCTCCAGCAAGTTTATATTTAGCATTTATACGCTCAATGTTTTCCTTAGTTAACTCATGCATTTTTCAAATCAATTCAGCACGTTCTTTAGCATCAAAATTAACTTTCTCCGAAGATGGAAGAGGCAACAAATCAATAGGTGCACGAGGTAGGAAACCATACACAATTTCAAAAGGGCAAATCTTAGTAGTAGAATGGAATGAACGATTATAAACAAATTCGATATGAGGCAAGCATTCTTCCCACATTTTCTTATTATTCTTCAAAACATCCCTAAGCATAGTAGACAATGTTCTATTGACTACTTCAGTTTATCCATCAGTTTGGGGGTGACAAGTAGTACTAAAAAGCAGTTTAGTCCCTAATTTAGCCCATAAACATCGCCAAAAGTGGCTAAGAAATTTAGTATCACGATCTGAAACAATAGTATTGGGCACACCATGCAAGCGAATAATTTCACGAAAGAACAAATCAGCAACATTAACTGCATCATCGCTTTTATGACATGGTATAAAGTGTGCCATTTTCGAGAATCTATCCGCGGCAACAAATATGCTATCCCTCCCCTTCTTTGTTCGAGGTAAACCTGAAACAAAGTCCATAGATATATCCTCAGAAGAACACTAGAAATCTGAGCAAAGGCATATATAAACCATGAGGATTGAGTCGTGACTTAGCTTTTTGACATGTAGTGCAGCGAGCAATAAAACGCTCAACATCCCGTCTCATCTTTGGCCAAAAGAAATGTGTAGCAAGTACGTCCTCCGTCTTCTTCACACCAAAGTGTCCCATTAATCCCCCTCCATGCGCCTCCTGCAACAACAAAAGACGAATAGAGCTAGCTGGAATGCATGGCTTGTTAGCACGAAACACAAATCCATCATTAACGACGAACTTGTTCCATGTTCTCCCTTCTTTACAATTTTGCAATACATCTTTAAAATCAACATCATGCACATGTTGATCTTTGATGGTCTGCAAACCAAATATTTTGAAGTCAAGTTGACGAGGACATCAATACCATTGTTACACCCACAGCCCCTACTGCTACATATACTGGACCAATTACTAGAGAACGCCCGCCAATTAAATTATCAGGTACTTTCGTTTCTTGGTAATGATTCTAATGTTCATGAGAATAGGATGCTGCCTAAATTGGATACATTTGTTTTGTTTGCAAATGAAGGGCCTAGCTTGGAGAAGGATGGACATTGGAGCACGAACAAGCATGGAGATGATGGCATGCGCAAGGGGAACAAGAACGGAGTTACAAGTGATGATTTCAGGACTTTGAAGCCACCATAATGGGTGCATGAAGCCTTGGACGAAATATACAAGATGCCACTTCATAAATTTCGTCCCGAGGCTATTCTAGTTGCTGCGTCACCTTATTATTGGGCCAGGCCCATGTAATTTCGAAATACATAAGTATAGGCTATTTTTAGAGTCCGTATGTGTGGGGAAACAAGAGATAGGGTTGCTTTTGGACCCCTCCACCAAGGGCCACGAAATTCCCCCCTCTTCCTCCATATATACAGCCCTTAGGGCACCGTTTAGACTTTGGGTTTTGTTTAGATTAAAAGTTCGCCATAGCTGCAACTCCGCGTACCGTTTGTGTTCAACGACCAGACAAAGGCGTCGCAGAACCCCACCTTGATCAATAAAGCTTTCATCTTATATTCACAGTATCCAGATTGCAATCTCAGTTTCTTGCTTGTTGATGAGGACATCAATACCATTGTTACACCCACAGCCCCTGCTGCTATACATACTGGACCAATTACTAGAGCTCGCGACGCCAACTAAATTACGGTACTTTCGTTTCTTGGTAATGATTCTAATGTTCATGAGAATATGATGCTGCCTAAATTGGATACATTTGTTTTGCTTACAAATGAAGGGCCTAGCTTGGAGAAGGATGAACATTGGAGCAAGAACACACATGGAGTTGATGGCATGCATGAGGATCAAACGGAGTTACAAGTGATGATTTCAGGACTTTGAAGCCACCATAAGGAGTGCATGAAGCCTTGGACGAAATATACAAGATGCCACTTCATAATATTAGTCCAAAGGCTATTCTAGGTCTTCGTCACCTTATTATTGGGCCAGGCCCATGTAATTTCGAAATACATTAGTATAGGCTATTTTAGAGTCCGTATGTGTGGGAAACAAGAGATAGGGTTAGTTTGGACCCCTCCACCAAGGGCCACGAAATTCACCCCTCTTCCTCCATATATACAGCCCTTAGGGCACCGTTTAGACTTGGGTTTTGTTTAGATCAAAAGTTAGCCATAGCTGCAACTTCGCGTGCCGTTTGTGTTCAACGACCGGACAAAGCGTCCACAGAACCCCACCTTGATCAATAAAGCTTTCATCTTATATTCGCAATATCCAGATTGCAATCTCGGTTTCTTGCTTGTTCTTCGTTTGCTCGCAGAAGCAGACCCTCGTGGTCGGAGTTGATCGTGCTCGGCGTGGTCAATAACCTCTCGGAGTTGGTTTAGCGATTGCTAAGTAGCGGCGTCCTCGCACGTTCGTGAGTCGGATCGTCAAAGTCGACTTCCCAAAGCGAAATCCACCATCTCATCGAAAAGCGGGACACCTTTGCCTCTATCAAGTGGTATCAGATTTCGAGGTTGCTCGGTGAGATTTTACGATTTTCGTAGTTTAGATCGAGTCTGTTTTTCATACCTACAGTCCACGAAAAAGCCAAAAAAATTAGGGTTAGGTCATCATATCCGAACCAATCGAGCCTTTGCATAATCTTTTACGTATTTGCGTTGTTGAATTTGCGGTTGCATCGTCGTGTCTAGTTCTTTGGTCTTAGAGTCTAGTCTTTTAGAGTTTGAGTTACGGTCATAAGTTGTCCGCCGCCGCCGCGCACCGCCGCCGAATCCGTATCCATATACCACCACCGCTGCCATATATCATCACCAATCCGAGTCCCTTGCATATTAGGTTTGTTTGCGGGATCCATCTAGTTTTCGATTCGTGTTTCCTTATGCGAGTAGGTTTGGATTCAGCAATCTTTTGCCGTCAAGTAGAAGAGGTTGGTTTCAAAAAAAAAAAAAAAAGTCCAGGAAACCACCCTCCGTTTAGGCCCAAAATTTTCCAAAAGCATACGGGATAAAAATTTTACGGCTATCCTATTTTAGGTGTTTCTAAGCGTATTGAGCGATCGCCGTTATAGAAAGTTTTTTGACCCGTTTCAGTTTTTGGGTCAGGCGATCAAAAAAAAAAAAATTTGGTCGAAAAATTTCGTGCCCATCTGTCGATTTGACACAGGAAGAGTTTTGAGACACTCGCCATTATAGTGATTTTTCGCAAAAAAAAAAAAAAAAAAAAAAAAAAAAAAAAAAAAAAAAAAAAAAAAAAAAAAAAAGCGAAAAAAAATTCAGAGTGTGCTTTTCCTTTGTTTACGTGCAGCGCCGTGATTTTGTTAGTGTTCTAGGCTCGCGTCTCTAGCACGGTCTAGCCTAGGACCAAAGACAAGATGCGTCGTTGGCGTTTATTCAACTTTGCATCTCGATTTGATTATTCTTGACCCTTTTGCTACCATATTATAAGCCTTCCCAGCTCCACATACATCTCGTCGTGCGTTTGATTCTCCACAATGTCGCTATAGCCAAGCTTTGAGAGTTTTGACTACAGCGGTTGCCGATCACCACCGCTTCTGGGTAAGTAGGCTGGTAAGAATTTGAGATTTGCTTCACGGTTTGTGGTGTCCACCACACCACCACTACCACTTCCTAGTAGTCTGTAGGATCATATTCTTGTGTGTTTCTATTCTTTGCTAACCATGGCAGGAACACAGGCCGATGAGGCTGATTGGGAGAACGACAAACAAACAGCTACATGATAAGTTTGAGCAAATGATGATTGGACAGGTGCAAGATGTGGTAAACAGATTTGACGAGGCCATGGAGAAGATAGATGGCATTGAGAAGGCGTTTGAAACAAAGCTTGATAGTAAGTTTGATGAATTGCTCGCGTTTTCCACAACCACCATGGCTGCACCTATCGCACCTCTGCAGCGACAACAACTCGCCCCCTCCGAATCGGTATGGGCCGAGCTCAGCGTGTTCCTATTGAGCGAGGACAAAATTCTGGTGCGCTACTCTGCTGTTGGTGCTTCTTTGGCTCCTGCTCTGCTGCTGCTTTGGTGCAAGCGAGGATGATTATGTGGAAGATTACGAGGATGAGGTTGATCAACATCGAACTACGTGCAACCACCAGCACCACAACCACCGGGTCGTCCACATGCAAATAATGGCAATGTTAGGGCTCCCCCTCAGTGCTGAGATCATGACCATCTCCCTAAACTGAAATTGAATATTCCACCATTTGAGGGTAGATATGTTCTGATATATATCTTACTTGGGAGTTAGAAACTGAACAACGATTTACATGTTTACAATATCACGAGGAGAGGCGTGTTCTGCTGCTGTTTGTGCTTTCACTAGCTTTGCATGTGTTTGGTGGTCGAACATTGTAGATTATATCTGTTCCAGCTACTTGGGCTGCTTTGAAAACTGCTATGCGTACTCGTTGGGTTCCACCATATTATCAACGTGAATTACTTCAAAAATTGCAGCGTTTAAGACAAGGAAAAAATTCTGTAGAAGAATATTATCGGGAATTACAAACGGCTTGATTAGATGTGGTATTGTTGAGGAGAATGAAGCTATGCTTGCACGTTTTACGGGTGGATTAAATAGAGATTGAGACCATTCTAGACTATAAGGATTATAATAATATCACTCGTTTATTCCATCTTGCTTGTAAAGCTGAGCGTGAAGTCTGCAGGATCGGCAGAGCATTGGGCGCACTAACTTTTCTGCAGGTCGACCTTCATCATGGACACCACGTGCATCATCTACTTCCTTTGCACCATCACCTCCTTGGTGCCACCTCCAACCGTGATACAAGCGAGGCACAACCACCACTATCGCCAAGAGCACACCTGCTGGGCTGCCTGAGCTCTTCTTCCATGGCGTCAGCAGGGCACACAAGTGATATTATTTGTCGTCGTTGTAAGGGAAGAGGACATTTTGCGAGAGAATGCAAATCTCAGCGTGTGATGATTGCTCACGAGGATGGTGGGTATGAGTCCGCTAGTGACTATGATGAGGAGACTTTGGCTCTTATTACACATGAGGAACACGGTGGAGATGATTACGATCATGAGACACAATACATGGCTCTGAAGATCTTGACGGTATGAATGTTTAGTTGCTCAGCGTGTTTTGAGTGTGCGAGTTACACAAGCTGAGCAAAATCGGAGGCATAATTTGTTCCATACCAAGGGAGTTGTGAAGGAGCGTTCTATTAGCGTCATCATAGATGGAGGGAGCTGCAACAACTTGGCTAGCATGGAGATGGTGGAGAAGCTATCTCTCACCACAAGACCACATCCACATCCTTACTACATCCAATGGTTCAACAACAGCGGCAAGGTGAAGGTAACACGTCTTGTTAGTGTGCATTTTAGTATCTCTACATATGCTGATTATGTTGATTGTGATGTGGTACCTATGCAAGCATGTTCCTTGTTACTTGGTAGACCATGGCAATTTGATAAAATTCTGTACACCATGGTAGAAACAATCGGTATACTCTTGTTCATAAGGATAAAAATATTACTTTGTTTCCTATGACTCCTGAGTCCATTTTGAAAGATGATATTAATAGAGCTAATAAAGCAAAACAGGAGAAAAATAAGAGTGAAAATCAGATTGTGGCAAAAGAATTTGAGCAACACATGAAGCCTAATAATAAACCATCTCTGTTATACGAAATTAAATTGAAAAGTGCATGTTTACTTGCCACCAAATCTGATATTGATGAGCTAGATTTTGGCAAATCTATTTGCTATGCTTTTGTGTGCAAAGAGGCATTATTTTCATTCGAGGGCGTGCCTTCCTCTTTGCCCCTCTTGTCACTAACATTTTGCGGGGAGTTCGGCGTCTTTCCACAAGGCGTGCCACCGGATTACCACCTATTCGAGGATTGAGCATCAAATTGACTTAATTCGGTGCATCATTACCAACCGTGCACCATACCGTACCAATCCGGAGGAGGCGAAGGAGATTATCGTCAAGTCACGAGGAGCTGCTCGACAAAGGTTATATCGCGAATCCCTTAGTCCTTGTCTTTGTTCCTATTATTCTAGTGCGAAAAAGGATGGTACGTCACGTATGTGTGTTGATTGTAGAGGCATCAATAATATTACTATTAGTTATCGTCACCCTATTCCTAAGCTAGATGATATGCTTGATGAATTGAGTGGCTCTACAATATTCTCCAAAGTTGATTTGCGTAGTGGATACCATCAAATTCGTATGAAATTGGGAGATGAATGGAAAACAGCATTTAAAACTAAGTTTGGATTATATGAGTGGTTAGTCATGCCTTTTGGGTTAACTAATGCACCTAGTACTTTCATGAGATTAATGAGCGAAGTTTTACGTGCTTTCATTGGACGATTTGTGGTAGTTTATTTTGATGATATCTTGATTTATAGCAAATCTTTGGAAGAACATTTGGAACATTCGTGCTGTTTTAATGCTCTCGTGATGCACGTTTGTTTGGTAACCTTGGGAAGTGCACCTTTTGCACCGACCGAGTATCTTTTCTTGGCTATGTTGTTACTCCACGAGGAATTGAAGTTGATAAAGCCAAGATTGAAGCTATTGAGAGTTGGCGCAGCCCAAAGCGGTCACACAAGTGAGGAGTTTCCTTGGCCTCGCTGGTTTCTATAGGCGTTTTGTGAGAGATTTCAGCACCATTGCTGCACCTCTCAACGAGCTTACAAAGAAGGATGTGCCTTTTGTTTGGGGTACCGCATACGGGAAGAAGCCTTCACGGTATTGAAAGCTAAGTTGACACATGCTCCTTTACTCCAACTTCCTGATTTTAATAAGACTTTTGAGCTTGAATGTGATGCTAGTGGAATTGGATTAGGAGGTGTGTTATTACAAGATGGCAAACCTGTTGCATACTTTTACGAAAAATTGAATGGGCCTAGTCTGAATTACTCTACTTATGATAAAGAATTATATGCTCTTGTTAGGACTTTAGAAACATGGCAACATTATTTATGGCCCAAAGAATTTGTTATACATTACGATCATGAATCTTTGAAACATATTAAAAGTCAAGCTAAACTGAATCGTAGACATGCTAAATGGGTTGAATTCATTGAGACTTTCCTTATGTCATTAAACACAAGAAGGGTAAAGAAAATGTTATTCTTGATGCATTGTCTCGTCGCTATACTATGCTTTCACAACTTGACTTCAAAATATTTGGTTTGGAGACCATCAAAGATCAATATGTGCATGATGCTGATTTTAAAGATGTATTGCAGAATTGTAAAGAAGGAAGAACATGGAACAAGTTTGTCGTTAATGATGGATTTGTGTTCGTGCTAACAAGCTATGCATTCCAGCTAGCTCCGTTCGTCTTTTGTTGTTGCGGAGGCGCATGGAGGAGGACTAATGGGACACTTTGGCGTGAAGAAGGCGGAGGGCGTACTTGCTACACATTTCTTTTGGCCAAAGATGAGGCAGGATGTTGGCGTTTTATTGCTCATTGCACTACATGTCAAAAAGCTAAGTCACGACTAAATCCTCATGGTTTATATATGCCTTTGCCTGTACCTAGTGTTCCTTGGGAGGATATATCTATGGACTTTGTTTTAGGTTTACCTAGAACAAAGAAGGGAGGATATTGGCGATCCGACTCTGACGTCTGCGAGGCGTCGGCGTATATGTCTAAACCAACTCCGAGGAGGTTATTGACCCGCGCGGACACGATCAACGACCACGAGGTCTATTTCCTGACAAGCGAAGAACAAGCAAGCGAGATTGCAATCTGGATATGCGAATATAAGATGAAAGCTTTATTGATCAAGGTGGGGTTACGTGGCCTTTAAGTCGTTGAACACAAGCGAAAGCGAAGTTGCAGCTATGGCGAACTTTTAATCTAAACAAAACCCAAGTCTAAGCGGTGCCCTAAGGGCTGTATATATGGAGGAAGGGGTGAATTTCGTGGCCCTTGGTGGAGGGTCAAAAACTAACCCTATCTCTTGTTCCCCACATCGGACTCTAAAATAGCCTATACTAATGTATTTCAAAATTACATGGGCTGGCCCAATAATAAGGTGACGGCACCTAGAATAGCCTCTGGACGAATATTATGAAGTGGCATCTTGTATATTTCGTCCAAGGCTTCATGCACTCTTATGGTGGCCAAAGTCTGAAATCATCACTTGTAACTCCGTTCTTGATCTCCTTCGCATGCCATCATCAACTGTGTGTTCTTGCTCAATGTTCATCCTTCTCCAAGCTAGTCCCTTCATTTGTAAGCAAAACAAATGTATCCAATTTAAGCAGCATCATATTCTCATGAACATTAGAATCATTACCAAAAGCGAAAGTACGTAATTTAGTTGGCGTCTTGTGAGCTCTAGTAATTGGTCGGTATGTATAGCGGCGAGGGGTTGTGGGTGTAACAATGGTATTGATGTCCTCATCATCTATGATGGCCGAATAAACGTTCCTTCACAACACCCTTTGTATGGAACAAATTATGCCTCTGATTTTGCTCAGCTTGTGTAACTTTTGCACACTCAAAACACGTTGAGCGACTAAACATTCATACTGTCGTCATCGGCTGACCATGTTTTGTCTCATGATCGAATCACTCACCGTGTTCCTCATGTGTAATAAGGGCCAAAGTCTCCTCATCATAGTCACTAAGACTCATACCCACCATCCTCGGTAGTAATCATCACCGCAGCTGGATTTGCATTCTCTACTTAAAATGTCCTCTTCCCACCATGACGACAAATAATATCCTTGTGTGCCACTGTTGGCCCATGGAAGAAGCGAACTCTGTGCGAGCCGCGGGTGTGCTCTTGGCGGATAGTGGTGGTTGTGCACCTTTCTTGTTCATCACGTTGGAGGTGGCTTTGAAGGAGGTGATAGTGCGATGGAAGTAGATGATACGCGTGGTGTCCATGATGAAATGCGACCTGCGAAAAGTTAGTCTTGGCGCCAATGCTGTCGATCTGCACTTCACGTTCGGCTTTACTAGCAAGATGGAATAAGCAGTGATATTATTATAATCCTTATAGTCTAGAATAGTGCAGATCTCTATTTAATCCACCCGAAAGCGTCAAGCATAGCTTCATTCTCCTCAACAATACCACATCTAATCAAGCCGGTTTGTAATTCGATAATATTCTTCTCTGAATTTTTTCCTTGTCTTAAGCGCTGCAATTTTGAAGTAATTCACGTTGATAGTATGGTGGAACCCAGCGATGCATATAGCAGTTTTCAAAAGCAGCCCAAGTAGTTGGGCAGGATATAATCTACAATGTTGAGACCACAAACACATGCAATAGTGACACAAGCAGCGTAAGGGACGTCTCTCCTCGGGATATTGTGAACATGTAAATCGTTGTTGATTTCTAACTCCCATGTAAGATATATATAGAACATATCTACCCTCAAATGGTGGAATATTCAATTTCAGTTTAGGGAGATGGTCATGATCTACGTACTGAGGCCCTAACATTGCCATTATTTGCATGTGGGCGACACGGTGGTTGTGGTGCTGGTGGTTGCGTAATCTTGATGTTGATCAACCTCATCTCGTAATCACCCACATAATCATCATCCTCCTCGGTTTGGCGTGATGGCGAAGACAAAAAGCACCAGCGTGATGGCAATGGCACAATTTTGTCACGGCTCAATAGGAACCTGTTGAGCTCGTCCATCTTGATTCGGAAGAGGCGTAGTTGTTGTGCGTTCTTGAAGTGCGATAGGTGCAGCCGGCGGTGGTTGTGAAAAAGCAGCGAGCAATTCATCAAACTTGCTATCAAGCTTTGTTTCAGCGTCTTCTCAATGCCATCTATCTTCTCCATGGCCTAAATCCGTCTGTTTAGCTTTATCTTTTTGTCCACTCATCATTTGCTCAAATTTATCATGTAGCTGTTTGTTATCAGGTTCTCCCGGTCGGTCTCGTTAAACATGATCCTGCCATGGTTAGCGACAATAAAAACACACAGAATATGATCCTCTGGACTACTAACAAGAGGTGGTGGTGGGTGTCACAAATCCGTCAAGCAAATCTCAAATTCTTACAGTTCTTACCCGGCGGTGATAAAGCAACCGTTGTAATCAAAACTCTCAAAAGCTTGGATAGGCGATTGCGGGGAAAATCAAGCATACGGCGTAGATGTATGTGGGCTGGAAGGCTTATAATATGGTAGCAAAAGGATCAGCAATAATCAATTGAGATGCAAAGTTGAATAAGCAAGGGCCAGTGCGATCTTTGGTCCTAGGCTGAACCGTGCTAGAGGCGCGAGCCTAGAACACTAACAAAATCACGGTTGCTGCGTAAACAAGGAGGAGCACACACTGAATTTTTTTTTTTTTTTACTTTTCTATTGAACTTTTTTCCTCTTTTTTTTTGCTCCATAACAATTTTTTCGAAAAAGTCTACAAATGGTCTAAAAACCTGCTTGAATTTCCGAGACTTAGTTTTTTTAATGGAACTATTTTTCTTCTGCGGATGGCTCGGAAGTTTAGGTCTTCTCTGTCACGACTCGATGTCGCGTGATCTGGAAATCGAGAACAATGCAACAATTCTTGGACTCGGACTAGGGTGGTGGCGGAGATGAATCTGGTGGAACTTCGGATTGGTGGCGGAGATGAATCTGGTGGAACTTCGGACGGATGGTTTCGGTCTTCTACAAACCAAAAATCTGGAATGAAACCTACCGGAACAAAAAACCAATCAAAACTAGATGGATCGAAAACAAACCTAAAGCGGGCTGGATTGGGGGGATAATGGGGGTGGTGGAGTGGACCGTTGGCGGTCGGATAAATGGGAATGGCGGGGATGAAATTCGCGGCCCGTCAAACTACAACTTGAAACTCTAAAAGACTAACTCTAAGACCACTGATGCCGGCGTGCCCCAAAATTCAAAATGCAAATCTAAAATTTGCAAAAGGCCAGGGTTGGTAGAAATAACCAATTTTTTTTTTTTTGGGGAAAACTGGGGGTAAAAAAATTTCATCTAAACTTCGAAAACTAAAAATTGGGGAAAAATTTTTACCTGTGGGAAAGGGCCTTTCCGGAGAGGTGGTTTCTTTGGTGGAAAGACTTTGGATATCCGCAAAGGAAAGGGTCGGCGCTTAAGTCGCTAAACCAATCCAGGGTTTTGAAGCGCCGTGGGAAGGTCATTTCTGCGAAATGGAAAAGCGGAGATTGAATCTGGTATGGGAATATAAGATAAACTTTTTGATAATGGGGACGGCGCCGGCGGTGTTAACACAAGCAAATGGAAGTTGCAGCTATTTTGGGGATTAAAAACCCAAAGTCTAAAAAGGGTGCCCTAAGGGCGAATTGGAGGAAGGGAAATTTCGTCCCGGGGTGGGGCAAACCAACCCTATCTCTTTTTCCCCTGGACTCTAAAAAAGCCTATATTAAGTATTTCGAAATTTGGGCCTGGCCCAATAATAAGGTTTGGACACCTAGAATGGCCTATGAATAATTTGAATGGCATCTTGTATATTTCGTCCAAGGCTTATGCCTTATGGTGGCTTAAAGTCCGTCATCCTTTAACTCCATTCTTGTCCCCCTTGCATGCCATCATCTCCATGCTTGTTCTTGCTCCAAGGTTCATCCTTCTCCAAGCTAGGCCCTTCATTTGTAAGCAAAACAAATGTATCCAATTTAAGCACATCATATTCTCATGAACATTAGAATCATTACCAAAAACGAAAGTACAGTAATTTGTTGGCGTCTTGGACTCTAGTAATGGTCCGGTATGTATAGCGGGGGGCGTGGGTGTAACAATGGTATTGATGTCCTCATCACCATTTGGCAAGTGACACGTCGACATCTACTTCACCGTAAGGTATTGGCCGGTTCCGGACGGCGAGGGTTGGCGCCAAGGCGACTACACCATCGGAGGCGTGGAAGAAGGGGAAGAAAGGAGAAGAAGGCGGGTTTGCGGGAGCGGCGGACATCCGGACCGCCGTCCGGTCATCCGCCGGATCATCGGGTCCCCCCGGATCATCCGGATAATTGTCCAAAACCCGAAGGCCTCATGGGCCGGATCATCCGGGCCCCTCCGGATCATGGACGATGGCGGATCATCCGGACCCCATCCGGATCATCCGGGCTGCCTATTCATGCCCGGGCGGGCCCGTCCCCGCCCCTCACTTCCCCTTCGCACTAGACTTAAATAGACCTCCTCCTCCCCATTTTGGGTTAGCAAAGTGATAGCTCATTCTTGGTGAGCTTTGCTCCTACCTATCTCTACTCTTGGGAGAGAAGACCACTACTCCATTAGGCCAAGACCTCCATCTAGGAGAAGATCCCGGGAATATCAAGACCCCTTGTGGGAAGATCCATCTAGGATATCATCAAGACCTCCTCTTGGAGATGAACCTTACCTTGTATCTTTCCCTTTGTTGTTCATGTACCTTGTGATCTTGTGTGTTTGATTTGTAGTGGATGTGTGATTTGGACTTGTTCTTGAGTGTTTCCCTTGTGATTTCTCCCGTTCTTCCCGTGTTCATCGTGTTCTTGAGGATCCCACTCAAGCGTGAAAGATCGGCTATAGGGTTCCACCCACATCGTATGGTATCATGAGCCCCGTTGATCATGTTTTGGAGCCCCTACCCGTGTTTTCTAGCTTGTTTTTTGATTTAGTCCTAAATCCGAAAATCCCCAAAAAACCCCAAATTTTTTGTGATTTGTTGTTTGATGATGTTTTGTTGATTTTGATCCGTGGATTTGCTTGGTTTCAAGTGGATCTAGCATTTCCCCAAGTTTCCCACCTTCCATCCAAATCTGAATTTTGACCCAAAATCCCCAAATTCCGAAAATTGTCTCCACAAAACCGGCGGTTGACTGCCGGATCATCCGAAACTCCCGGATCATCCGGATCCACCGGATCAGTGGACCATCTCCCGGATGTCCGGCGCCCCTCAACAATCCGGTTGGGAACCGGATCATCGGACCTACTCCGGATGTCCGGGTAACCCCCTTGACTGGCTGAATTCTTGTTTGCCTAATAATTCATCCGGTCCAATTTTGGCGTTCTTTAGCTCGTTTGAAGCTTTTGACATCCCCATCCAACAAAATCCACCAACACCATTTGACACCATCTTTCGCAATTTGGCATCTTTGCCTAGGGCTTCCACCACATCATCCGCATTACCACCACCGACTTCCATAACCTAACCCATTTTGTTCCCCATTGCATATGTGGTTGCTTGAGTAGTGATTCACGTCTCCTAAGGTGTTTGACTACTTAGGGACGGTTGCTTCTTCTTCACCACCCACCACTTCCACATAACCTTGCCCACCATACACTTCCGACAACCAAACTTAACCCAATTTTGTTTGAGCTTGTTTGAGTTGTAGCTTGTGTCTCCTAAGGTGTTTGGCTACTTAGGGCGGCAACTTCAACTCCGACACGTGTATATCCATCATTCCACTTCCGCATTTGCCTAGTGCAAAACCACCACCGCTTTCGCTACCACCATTTGACATTTGTCATTTGAGATTTTGAGTTTGCGGTTTTCCGTTTCCTAAGGTGTTTGGCTGCTTAGGGCGAATCTCCATCATCTTGGTATCTACACCAAGAACACCGCCACTCATCATCGCAAAGGACGGTAACCTCGACGACACCTTTGTATATTCCCTTGCAATTGCATTGTTAACCCCTAGCCCATTTTGCGTTACTTGCCTATCGAGACTAGCCATTTGAGTATTGCCGGGTCACGTTACTTGTGCACATTAGTGATCTACACCATCCATTGCATATATATCATATCATATTTATATCATCCATTGTGCCTCAAGTTTGTTCCCGCATATACACAATTGCTATCTTGGTTTGTGCATTGTGCAAAAGTGGCCATAGAAAAAAGAAGAGAAAAAGCTTTTAAGCAAAAAGAGAGCAAAGAGCTCGTGAGCAAGTGCCATAGCATCATACCCCATTGCACATAAGAGCCATACCAAAATCTACATCATATGATATCATGTTTGAGAGAAACACCGGGAACCATACATACATAGCATACTTGGGATAGAAGTTTATCCATTTCGCATCTATAGGTTGTGCACAAGTGTCGTATCCGCCTATGAGCAATCGTGCTAGCGTCTCTCTTGAGTTGTGCAACACGAGCGTTTTCCGTGGACTCCACATTTTGTGCTCATTCCTTGGTTGCACGACCCCATTTATCTATCCGTGTGTGTGTTTCCGTGTACCATTTGCTATTGGTCTACTTGTTTCACTTGCGAATTTGTGAATCTTTTTCAACATTATTGACTCTTGCTAACATTTTGCATCAAATTTTTTTGCCACTATCCTCACCGAGCTCTACCATAAGCTTTTACTTGTAGGTGTGAGTGAACAAGTCCGGTACCAATTCCACTATTCTTTCATCTCACATTGAGTGAAGCGAGATACAACCTCAACTTTGGGAAAAGGTAACTTGGTATTGTTTATCTCATTTCCTACTCACCTCTACTCGAGTCTTGTGATGGATAGGCAAGGCATTTCACTTTTGGTCGACAACAACAACGCGAGTTCGTTGCCATGAACAACAACTTCTGACGCCAAGATGGACAAGCGCATGAAGGAGATCAAGACCCTCATCAAGTCCTACAAGCGATCTTCCTCATCTTGAGAAGACACTCTAGAGCACATCCTTCGAGCTACCACCTCGGCAAGATCACATCGGCATCGACACCATCACCAACAAGGCGTGAAGGTCAAGAGCTCAACACCAACAACCGCTCACGACTTCACCATCTCCTTGGCATCTTAATAGCGACTTCAAGGCATCCTCGCCTACGGACATATGGCATCTTCGCCAACAAGAACCTCAAGACTACACTCAAGAAAGCTACCCA